>JASVEL010008634.1:0-103294 GCA_032618575.1 Nicotiana noctiflora
ATGGCAGAAGCATGCCAAAAGTTCAAAATCTTGCACCGTAACTCTACACCTTATTGGCCCAAAGCAAATGGAGCAGTGGAGCCTGCAAATAAGAATATTAAGAAGATTCTCAGGAAAATGGTGGAAGAGTCAAGACAGTGGAATGAAAAATTACCATTTTCTCTCATGGGTTATCTTACAACTGCACGTACTTCAATTGGCGTAACACCATACTCATTGGTGTACGGAACAGAGGTAGTCATACCTGCAGAAATTGAAATACCTTCCCTTCAGATCATAGCTGAGGCTGAAATTGATGATAATGAATGGGTAAAAGCTCGGCTAGAACAATTGAGCTTGATTGATGAGAAAAGGCTAGCGGCAGTCTGCCACTGACAGTTATATCAGCAGAGGATGGCCAGAGCATACAACAAAAAAGTACGTCCACGGAAATTCGAAGTTGGACAATTGGTGCTAAGACATATTTTACCTCACTGGGCCGAAGCAAAAGGAAAGTTTGCACCTAATTGGCAAGGGCCGTTCATGGTATCCCGGGTATTGTACAACGGAGCTTTATATTTAACAGATGTTGAAGGAAAATGTGTAGAGACTGTTATCAACTTAGATCCAGTAAAGAGATATTATGTACGATTCCTTTTTATATGTACAATTGTATTTTTCATAATTTTTAAATTGAAATGATGAAGGCATTTTATTCTCTATCCAAACACTTTATCCTTTGATACCCCTGTTGAGCCTGATTGCATTATTCTTTCATATCCCTTTCTCGGAATCAATTATGAACAAGTAACTGAAAAGAAAAGAAAAGAGAATGAGAAAATGAGAATGAAGAAAAAATTAAAGAAAAATGATGAAAAAAAATAAATGAAATGAAATGAAGAAAAAAAATTATACAAAAGAAAAATCGGGAAAAAAGTCAAAAGACGAACGATCTTATGGTTTGAACTACGTCTGACTTGAACCCGAAAGGGTACGTAGGCAGCCTCAACAATGTTCAGTCACGACAGAAATAAAATCCAAGTTTCCCCAAATGTTAAAACTGTGGCAGACGTTATGTTTATGATTCCGAGAGTTGTAAATATTTTTGAACCCTCATATAAATTTTGAGCCTTTATACCTTTCTTTCTAAACCCATCCAAAAGCCACATTACAGTCCAAAGAAAGACCTTCTGATTAATTTCAAGAAAATGATGATACAGTAAGAATAAGGAGAAACATGGCATGGACAATATCCAGAGGTTTGGAAATAAAATAAAGAAAAATAAATAAATAAATGAGAGAGTCTTATCGGTAAAAACCCTAACGGGCACCATAAGGCGAATGTGAGATGAGAGATAAATAAAATGAGAGAGTCTTATTGGTGAAAACCCTAACGGGCACCATAAGGCGAATGTGAGATGAGAGAAAAATAAAAATGAGAGAGTCTTATTGGTGAAAACCTTTACAGGCACCATAAGGCGAAAGTGAGGAATATTTTGATGAAAAAGGAAAAACAGCAAAAAATAAGAAAGAGTTGGGTTGAAGGAAAATAAGATAGCAACGATTAGATTGGACAGACTAGGTCGGATATTTAAATACATGGCATGGTCAAAGGAATCCGCTGTCATACCCAGATAAGTTCTGTCTTTACTTCAAAATACCCTTACCCCCCCCCCCTCTCAAATTCATATTTTTGCATTTCATTGATCAAAACCAGCTGCCAGTTGAAAGCTAACTACCAGATTCTCATGTTAAAAGGCATAATAACACTGGGTCAAAGGAAAAAAGAAAATGAAAAAAAGGGGATGGCAATCAAGGCCAAAGGAAAATGAAAGGAAAAGAAACAAAAAAGAGAAAAGCAAAAGAGTATTGCAAGAGAAAGTTGAGAAAACCTGGCAATAAATTACAAAGCAAGATGAAACAAGAAGAGGCGGACGATGGAAGCAAGGGCAGCAAGAATTCCAATTGCAAACCATCATTTTTATAACTAATAAGATTGTTCACTGATTTAGACAGGGACAAAAGATTCAAATTCTCACGAACCACTTTAAAGTGAATGTGACCAATGTGGGAGAAAACATTAATAAAAGGGGAGAATCCACGAAGGAGGACTCACTCAATAATCAGGAACCTACCCAAACAGCAAGGGCGGTATTGTATTTTCAAAATTCACACCCCAGTTATCAAACTGAGGGAATAAATTTCTGCATTTTCATTTTTCATGTATCAGGCGCCCACCTGGATAACGAGAGAATATTTTTCTGCATTTTTATTTTCTGGATAACGAGGGAATATTTTTCTACATTTTCATTTTCATGTATCAGGCGCCCACCTGGATAACGAGGGAATATTTTTATGTATTTTCATTTTCATGCATCAGGCGCCCACCTGGATAACGAGGGAATACTTTTCAGCATTTTAATTTCTGTTCAGGTGCCCACCTAGAAAATGACGGAATACTTTTCAGCATTTTAATTTCTGTTCTGGCGCACACCTGTTGAACGAGGGAATACTTTTTAGCATTTTAATTTATGTTCAGGCGCCCACCTGTATAACGAGGGAATACTTTTCAGCATTTTAATTTCTGTTTAGGCACCCACCTGTATCACAAGGGAATACTTTCCAGCATTTTAATTGTTTTTCTAACAAGAGTAACACCATAACACATGGAAAGCCTCACACTGGGGCAGAGGAAAAAGTTTTCTTTGTTTTGTTTTTAAACAGGTATCGACCTGGACGCAAGGAGCATATTTTGAAGTCACACGAATGGATGGAAGCAATATATCAAAAATAGGAAATAATCAAAATCCACAAAAAAGAAAGATGCAAATAAAGAGCAACATGTGATATGGAAAAGCAAGACAATGCAAGAAGACAAGTCATAGATAGGATTTTATTGTAATTCATAAGATCATAGCTTAGAATAGCTTCTTTAATTTTATTTTATCATAGTGTAACAAGTCAGTGATTATAGCAACAACAATAGCAACAACAAGTCTTGGTAGTTTCAAACTACCAGACCTTCCCGAACTACACTGACCTGATTCCTGTTTAGCCCAGGATATGTAGGCAACCTCAGAAGCAGGGTGCGGTCAAAAGTTTTTCAAAATGCTTCTTACGTTATATGCAAGTTGTCAAAAATCTCTCATTACTGCTCACTTATCTTTGCACTGAAACTCTCCGTGTTCCCGAGCAAAGAAATATAACAATTGAAAATAAATACAAAAAGAGAAAATTGAAATACAAAAGAAAATACAAAGAAATAATTAAAATACAAGACAAAAATACAAAAATACAATACAATTTGGGTTATATCATGAAATATATATATATATATATATATATATATATATATATATATATATATATACAACCGATAAGCCCAAATATATTAGGCCCAAAAGAGCAGCCTGGTTTGCCCAGGCACGTAGCCAAAACGATGGCGTGTAAGCCATATGAATCTCAGTCGTTGATGAAATGAATCCAATGGATCAGATGAGGCGGCGTCATTAAAAATT
This sequence comes from Nicotiana noctiflora, assembly GCA_032618575.1. Lineage (NCBI taxonomy): Eukaryota > Viridiplantae > Streptophyta > Magnoliopsida > Solanales > Solanaceae > Nicotiana > Nicotiana noctiflora. The sequence continues at coordinate 3,498 of JASVEL010008634.1, forward strand.
AAACGACACCGTATAAAAGACTAATCTGGGCCGTTCGATGGGAATGATCAGATGGATGGCATTGAGTCTCATTAAAATTTAAACGATGTAGTACAAGCGATTTTTCCTGGCCATTCATATTCAACATCTAACGGACATGAAGCAGCCTCTCACTTAATCGAACGCTGCCATTTTGGAGGAAAAGATCCTGGTCGTTGATCTTGGTTAACCCAAAGGCTAGGATTACATGAGACGAAGGGAGTATAAATATCCTCATCTCCATTCAATACACTTACATTCACACAAATATACACATTATACAACCCTAGCCGCCTCCCTTCTATCTCTTTCTTCCTCTTTGGTCCCCCATGGAGACTGGCCGGACATGCCTGTTACCACCACCGTCTCCGGCTCAGGCAGCCACCCCAAACGCTTCACCTCTACTCACCAAACCCTACAACCACCATAAAAACCCCATTAAACCAAAAATCCCCTTTTTTCTTGAAATTCTGGTCGCCGAAACCCTAGCCGGTGACCTCAAAATCTATGAACCAACCTTCGATATTAACACCATAAGACCATCCTGAGGTGATCTTTCACCTCATCTAGGTGGCTGGTCTGGAATGTCACCGAAAATCTTCGAATATAACAAAAAGGCTCACCGGAACCCTTCTCCGGCGAGCACCCAAAGACAACCTTATCTCAAACCTCCAAACCAAGCCCAAGACCACCCCTTACCCACCAAAACTCAAAAAAAAAGAAGTCTCATCGGAGAAGACCACCAGTCAGAAGACTAAAAGTCTTCGAAACTTTGGAGATCTGGAAATAAAGAAAGAAAGAAAGAAGAAATAAAGAAGAAAGAAAGGAAAGAAAAAGAAAGAAAGAAAGAAAAGAGAAGGAAAAGAGACGGCCCAAAAGCTAAGTATCTTTGTTCCTATTTCTTTGTCTGTTTGATTCTAAAAATGTTTTCTTGATATTCTTGTGAGCCTATCTCTTCTGCATGCTTAAGATCTACCTCTATCTGTTACACATGCCTAAGTCTGTTAAACTATTCTTAGGATTCTTACTGTATATCACGTTTTGAATCATGAGTAAATAAGCCTATTTATGTGTTTGTTCATCATGCTCTCTCTAAAATTAAGTTTTGATTATTTTGGGATTCAACTATTATCAAACTTTCCCACTGAGTTCTAATTGATTGAATGTTGATTGCGATTAAGGCTATATGTGCAAAATAACATGAACTGGCTATATTTGTAATCTGATTTATTTGTGAGTCCATTCTGAATCTTTGGATGTTATTATGATTTGGTTCATGATTGTAAAGATCTTATGGTTATTTCTGAAAGCTAAACTATGCGACTATTTTTGAAAGAATAAAGTCTGGTTGTTAAAGTGACTATCTTTGTTATGAAGTGGTTATACTGATTTCTTAGTGGTATTAAGTGGTTGTATCTGACAACTTATCTCTATTAGTTAATTAGTTGCCTTGTTTTAATAAGGGGCTATATGTTAAATAATTGTATGGGTCTATTAAATATGGGCTAAAAATGAAAGGGGTTTGGGGCTGTAATTGGCTAAGTCTTAAATCAGCTATAAGAAGTGGTTATTAATAAAATAAATCCTAACCCTAAGTCTGCCATACCTTGATAGGTCGGGTAAATTGAGATAAATAATAAGGGTATAACATGGAACAATAAATGGCATTCCTGAAGATTTATAGAGCCTATAGGGCTAAAAATGACTTTAGTGCCTAGTATTTCTGTAATTACCTACAAAATAAAGGACAAACTGGGCATAATTAAAAGGCAGTCCTGTAATAAACCTTAGCAAATGAGTGTAACCAAGTAAAACACACCTAATAGAACACTATAGAATTGCCAAGAACCTTCTTGCAAGGGCTCTAAGGCATTTCGATACACATTTAATGAACTAATCTGTAAATAACTGAAAAGAATAAGGGGAGGGGAATGAAAATAACTTATTTGAATTTCCCCCCAATTTCCCCCAAAACCAGTCTATAAATAGGCCATTAGAGAGCCTGGTCCAGACTTTCGAATTAAAAGGTTCCACACATAGTTCTAAAATTGAGAGATAGTTCTAAGGTCAGACTTTCGAATTAAAAGGTTCCACACATAATTCTGAATTGAGAGATAGTTCTGAGGTCCTTACTTTCGAATCAAAAGGTTCCACACATAATTCTGAAATTGAGAGATAGTTCTGAGGTACAGACTTTCGAATGAAAAGGTTCCACACATAGTTATGAAATTGAGAGATAGTTTTGAGGTCGAGATTTTCAAGTTCAAAAATTATATTCTGAAATTGGGATTAGAAATTGAGTTCTAAAATTTGGTTCTATATACTACAATTTGTAGCTGATTAATTTGGGAGTTCCTGCTGGGTCTACTGTCCTTCAATTCATTTGGATTTTGCTTGAGCTCCTCGATTCTGCTTTGTTGATCTGCTGGATTTCTATATTTGGGATTCTGTTTGCTGCTTTGTTGCTGTTATTTTGCTGATTATACTTCATCCTCAAAGCCTAAACTCATAGATTTGCTTTTGAATCAGGTACACTTCTATTTCTCGAAGATGTAATTTCAAAATTGTGTTGAAGAAATGAAACTGCATGAGTTGTTTGGATGAATTCGCTTCTGTTTTTCCTTTTTAGTTTGTAATTGTTATTTCCTAGAATCATTGTAATTCATTAGGATTGATTGTAATAACTAACACCTATATGAAGTTGAGATAGAATAGAGTAGCTAGTATAGTAGTAATACGTAGTTAGAAATAGCTATCACCTAATCAAAGTTCAAAACAGGCTAATACTAAAATTAATTCACCTATAAAATTGGTATATATATAAGCTGGTAATTAACTACCTCTATTAGTTAAGTTCTGAATCGGGATCGATTAGTTCAGAAAAAGGAAATAAGTGGATAAAGTTTAAACTACTTTGTTATCTAGTCTCACTTAACAATGATTTACTTATAGGATAATTTAGAGTTTTGTAGTTGATAATAATTCAAGCATGTCCAGTTAATATTTCGATATTGTTTTCCTTTAGTTAATATTAAGCAACAAATAAGTTTACAATTAGCATTCTAATAACTACCAAGGTATCCGAAATAATAACACTAATACCAAAGTTTTGTTCTTAAGATGTTCAGTTAGAATATGAGATTAGCAGTGATCGATACGTAATTTGACATTTTTCTGAAATAATATGAATCTTACTTGTTTCTTCTGTCATTTGAGGAGCATTTGTTTAAATTTTATATTGAAGTTACGAATATGTTCTATATTTTGTCTATTTACTCTGGGTCTGATCATGAACACAGTCCCAGACTTGATTAATGTTACATCTGGGTTTTCGAGTAGGAATAATAACATACACTGGGCTTCAGAGGCTCGCTTGCTCACAATGCACTATTAAAGTAGTCCAAAAGTCCAGGCCTTAGTAGTAAATAATTGGCCTAGACCTTGTAATAACTAGTTTAGAAACAATACAAAACCATCTTCTAATTAGGGAGAAAAAATAGAAATAGCAAAACATAGTATACGATAAGTTTGGACTTCTAAAAATAAGGGATGAGCCTCGTATTAACAAATGAAAAGATACACGGGGCCCCTATATGAATTTTAATATAAAATGTTAGACTCGGAAGGACCATTTAGCGAATTTCACGGTATTTCCTAAAGATAATAAGGCGTAGACATTATAGGCACGACTAAAATATACATCCTTAATAAGATTTCAAATTTATGTGACTCAAATCTCAAATCCCGACGAAGCTGAAGTACACTAAAGTCACAGGCGTACTGGTTGCGGTGTGACTCAAAATGCATTTTCACGACATCGCAAGTCGCTAAAATAATAAAACGGGGCATTCACATTTGTAAAAACATATAAAGAAATCAAATAGGACAAATACAACAGTTGAGCGACCGTGCTAAAACCACGGAATTCAGGAGTGCCTAACACCTTCTCCCGGGTTAACAGAAATCCTTATCCGGATTTCTAGTTTCGCGGACTGTTAAAACAGAGTCATATTTCCTCAGATACGGAATTATATCGGTGACTAGGGACACCATTATCTTCCCAAGTGGCGACTCTGAAATCTAAATAAATCCCGTTCTGGTTGTCCTTAAAGTGGAAAAACTCCTTCCCTGTTGTTATTATTATATCCCTTCTTAGGTGTATTAGAAAATAGCGGGGTACACTTTATCTTTGAAAAGTAGTAAAAAGGGAGGTGTGACAATAACCAATCCCGCATCTGCCATGGGGTGCAAGTCACGCCCTATAGCGTCACAATGTGCTAAGCTAGGGTTTCGAACCCTCATGCTACCATATACACTAACTACTCACCTCTAGCCGGCCGTGGACTCGTCCGTGATACCTTTTCACTTAAAATTTTCTGCCTCGTGCGTCGAATCTTGTCAAAACAACAGCAATTATCAATATGGGTCAAAGGAACATAACCCAATCAAATTTACTTGAATAATGCAATAATACACGAAGTTAGTAAAACCCGAGCCCCGGACCCACTTCTCGAAAAATTCTAAAAACCACACCAACAGATTTCTCATCTCGCTATGAGTCCGTACATATAAATAATACCAAAATCGAAATCCGTTTGACCCCTCAAATTCCAAGTTTACACCTTCTTAGGTTTCAAGCCCTAACCTCCATTTTTACCCCTTAAATCCTTGGTTTTTCAGTGGTTAATCTTTGTTTTTGCATCATAACAACATAATACGAGTCTAAGAACTCTTACCTGATGAAAGCCCACGAATTTTCTCTTAAAAATCGCCTCAAAAGCTTCTTCCCGTTCCAAAATTGGAATAAAACTCGGCCTGCTCATTATAGGTATACTGTTCACGCGTTTTACTACTTCCAATGGATTCCTTGTGAAATTCTAATGAATTTAGGATTTTGAATTACTCAATTTGACCTTATATTGAAGGAGATATGTAGGTTTTTACGATTTACAAATAGTGCAGGTTTTTAATACACCGTCAAGGGCAATTTCGTCATTAATCTAAAACACGCATTCGTTCAAAAACCAAAGCAAACGACCTCCAAATGACCTAAACTTTTTCACACATATGAGATATCACATATCAAAGCTACAGCAACTCTCAGAATTCCATTCCGACCCTCGGATCAAAATCTCACCTATCAACCGGAATTCGCCAAAATCCAACCATAGCCAATTCAAGCCTAATTCTACACCGGACGTCCAAATTCAATTTCGATTGCGCTCCTAAGTCATAAATTATCCCCCAAAACTAGTCAAATCATCAGAAATCCATTCCGAGCTTTCTAACTCATCGGTCAACATCGGTTGACTTTTCCAAACTAACCATCCAATAAAGAGGTTTATTGCCTCATTTTTAACCGGATTCTATCCGATTTACATCCAACTCTCCAAACACATATAAATGAACATATGAAAGTATAAAATGGAGAAAATGTGGCAGTAACTCCCGTAACAACGGGTCGGGTCGTTACATTCTCCCCAACTTAAACAAACGCTCGTCCGCGAGCATATCGAGAGTTGTTATAGAAGCCATCCAGTAGAATGATCTTACCAATCATGTACTCGGGGTGATCCCTCATCACCCTATCTTGCATAGACCCGATAACACATTACAGCCAAACTTTCACATTCCATTTAATCCATAAACCAACCATAGAACCACGTCCCACTATCTGAAAATCATACATAAGATCAGAAATTCACATTTGTAGTCAGAGTAAGCCTGAACTAGCTGTAATAACCCATACTTGCACCCTCAGGTGGAAACATATGATATAACACCTAAACCAAACACTTGGAATCATAACTTCTATTCACAGTTGTTGTCCCCAACAACCAATTACCGACGAAGAACCTCTTATTAGCTAAAGCCTTATTTCCACACTTTCGTATACTGCTAACAATGAAGGAAACACGCTATAACTGTAATCATCTCTCAGATCAACAATTCATGAAACGACTTCCCTTGACTGATATTGCAACAAATTTCCGGGTCAAACCTCGATATTATCTTCCTAACCAGCTGAGATCAAATATGTCCGTATTCATTAATGAACCCAATGATCACCTCAAATCCAACGCCACTCCGGGGATATGATACCTCAATACAAGTCTAAACCACCTCTTGCATAATACACGCACTAGTAAGAAACGATCTAAATACACTCAAATCGTGGCAAATGACTCAAACGAAAGAGTTGTACCTCAAGCTCATCAATACCGTTACAATACAAGGCTGAGAACCCATCTCACATCATAGAAATAGAATGCCCGAGTCTACTCTGAAAGGTCATAACTCTCGTAGCCTCACTATAATGCGCGATCCTATCCCAACACTGTTACACCTGAAGCACCTCAAGCCGCTATGCTCAAAATCAACATCCACGCATATTTGATGTCTGAAACTAACGCAATTCATTACACCCATGGTGAAAACAGAGAAGCCCATAACTAACAAATCAGAATGTCTTACAACATCGAAAAACAACTTAGGGTTAACCAAGCTAACTCAAGCTAAATACGTAGCCATATCGGCCTGCTAACGAATTTAGTACCAAGAAGCCTGAAAATGTTTCTTCCACTTCACTAACTCCTGCCGAAGGCACCAAATAATACCGAAATCCACAATATCACCTGGTTACATTCCCGGCCATATGAAATGCATCCGAAAAGTCCCTCGATAATGGAATAGGATCAAAGATAGCAACCTCTGCACTGATATCTATCATAAATGCCCAATTAAGAAAGTACTCCTTCCCAGCTGTCCGCTGGTTCTTTGAAAAATAAATCATTCTGCTAAAACATATTCTAACGCACTTCACCACTTAACCCGTGGCATTTTTGGCATAGCCCCTAGAACAGTAGTTTCAAATCACCCGACACTACGATAACCAATCCGACTTCCAACATCGCATCCACAATATAACATACCAGCAAATGAAGATCCGCCACCACATCATAACATGTATATCAGAACTCCATATAACACACAAATCATCGTACCTGATCCCAGTTTCCACCGTATGTATACATCACTTATCAAGTATCCATTCATTCAACGAGAGATATTCAAAAATCCCCTTGAGCCATCAGCAATTCAAATACCCAAAAATCGATCTATCACAAAAATGCTGCAACACTATCGAAGAGCTACTAACTTAATCACATTGCCCATTTTTCTGAAGCGTATACCCTCGTCAAATTACTAAGATTAGAAACATTATTTCCTTGGCCATATAAGGGTCATTCACCCTAATCATCTGAAGATCGTTTATCTAATCACTTAGGAGGAATCACTACACATCCCCTACTCTGCATGACATACACAGGTTTTGATTAAACTCTTACAACACTGACACGATGGATGAGACTTGTACACATTCTTAGCCACAGTTGGGACAACAATTCATTAGTTTTATACTCTTGGCAAGCACTATCACCGTACTGAACCAAACAATGGTCTTAGCTCTTTACTTTACTTTATATACTCAGATTGCACCGATCTCAAATTCAACAATCTCGTCTCACCCAGTATGAACTGCTCAGGAAATATTCCACTCCAAACATAATTAAATGTTGCATATGATGCTCTAATGTGCCAATAGGCTACCAATTTGAATGTGGTACCAAAGAAAACAAGCCTTGAAAGGAATTATCAAATCCTACGCACTAACACAGACTTTCCTTGGAAAACAGGAAGCAAGACATACCAAGATGGCATATAAAGAACTATACTCGATATCACATTGTTGCGGCGTGCAACCCGCTCCAGATAACGTACCCATGGCAACGTGCCACCCGATAAACACATAACTATCACATAAGAACATGCTCATCGAGCCAAATTTGCTCATTACAATATAGTACCGAGTATCGGCCGTACACACGCTAAGTGCATGATATCGTCCCTGAGGGATATTTAACGTTATAAACTACAAAACTCAAGCACAACTCAGGTGCGATGTACAATTGGAATTTCAAAAGCCAAGATGCTCATATAACGTCATTCCTACGTGAATTCTTAACATATAGCAATTTCTCAAGCCGTCTCACACCTCACCCAGCGCAATGCATCACTACGCGACATATCTGACAAAGAAACATCAAGCTAACTACTCCTCCACGAGGACCGCATTACAAAAATGTACACATCTGGCCGGATATAGAGCCATTATTCACATTAAATCCATCCACCAACTTCATGCTGATTCTGATCACATGGAACTAGTCTAATAACTTTTTAAAGGTCCATAATAACTCTCATTTTCTTTATAGAACAGAAGAACAACCATCATAATCGGAGTAATCCTCCCTACTTCACAACCTAATAGGCCAAGTTCCCTCCAGGTATGAATTCCTCAATTTAACGACACTATGACAACCCTCATATTTGATTTACAACGTTAATCTGTCAAGTGACTACATGCCACAATTATATAATCTTCCAGTGGGACACACTCCCATAACCTACCGCAACAATATTTGGGGTGTACCTTCAAACCACTTGTCGTACTAACGCTAGCGGTCAAGAATCATTAACCCGGACACAACATCGCTCTCAGGTGATGATGAGGACAATACGAATTTATCTTAACCATCAAAACTTCCTTCCTGCTCATCCGATCTCATGACGTCTTGTCTAAAATTTCCTTCACTCATTTCATTCACGATCCAATTTCCACAACCAAAACTGATTCACCAGCCTGCGTCAAATCCGAACTAACATAGTACAAAGCCACACAATCTGCTAAATAGTAGCAAGCTCCCCCAGTTGGCTCGAAGCCATATATCACAACACACTATATTCATAACGCATATGCTCCATTGATGTCGTAATACAATGGTGAGATTAAAATCAATCTTTCACAAGCTTATGGAGACACAGATCATCAGAAATTTTAACTCTTCTGCCTTTTCTTGCATTCGCTCATGCAATAATTAAGCCTACTCTCTAGGCGACCAAATTTTTACTAAGTCCCAAATTTCTCAAAAATTTCGGCAGAGTTTCCTTTGTAATTGGGCCTACCCACCTGCCAGAGAATCACCAAAACCATATGAACATCACGGCTATAACTTAACAAAATATCACAATGTATATCAATAACATTAAATCTCAATACTACCTGTACTGCATTATCAAAATTGATACAGGAACATGCGTTGCACTTATTTGGATCATAACACATATAAATAACTGACAATTTAGTGTTTCTGAGTCTGAACTCATACCGCCACACGTATTGCACTTAACTTTCTAACTAGGAGATACGACAATATTCTTCACGCGCCCACAACTTGGGGCTACACAACAGATCGCAATAGGAAACAAACCGCTTAATAGTTCATCTATTATCCCACAGACTTCTTCGTCACTACCAAGATCACATAGATACACCTCACAATACTAACTTACTCATCACGTGGATATCTGACTGCCATCCCGGCTAATGAGGACATTATCGAACAGATAAGTTAAAAGCACTTGCTCGCATAATCAACACTTCGGTGCTCAAGCCATAGGCAAAGATTCAGCCTCAAGGCCTCTAGACTGGCCCAACATGAACTCACGGAAATTACATCTCACCCTTCGATCAGGGAATCACAAGGCATCAAGGCAATTATAGTACTGAACGCTCGCGTGCGCATACAGACGTGTGGAAGGAATTTCAAGAGTTATTTCTCAAGCTGACTCAAATACGTACGATAAGAATTCCAACAAAGTGAAGTGTTTCTTAAAGGTTCTGTAGCCTCCTGAGGATAGATACGGACGTCTACATACCGATCTGCGAGAGCCTACTAAATCGGCTCATGACTCGCGAGGCCTAGTAACCTAGGCTCTTATACCAACTTGTCACGACCCCAATCCCAATCATGATGGCGTCAAGCATAACTGCTAGGCAAGCCCGACCATTTACAGTCTCATCCCAAGCATGAAGCTCAAATCAATTACCTGAATATTATTATCAATAATAAAGTTAAATGCTTAACTAATAGATAGAAGCTAAACTGAATAATCTCCTAAAGATCAAGGGTCGCGAGTCTAGAGCCTCTAAAAAAAACAGATAACAATATATAAACAAAATGCCCAAGTCTGAACAATGCATATATAAAGAAAAACTGGAATAAGAAGAGAAGCCAAGTCATGCGAATGTCAAGCAGCTACATCAACAACTCTGATACTTTGGAAACGAGACTGATTAGCTGATCTACTATGAACCTGAATCTGCACACACAAGTGCAAGGAGTAGGGGTGAGTACTAAGTACTCAGTGAGTAAAAAGTATATAAAATAGCTGAAAGCAGGATATCCACAGAATACCACAGAGCAAAGATAAAACTAACAGTCTGATACCTACAACGAACTAACAATAACAGTAAACCATAAATATCACAGGTAATTTACAAGCAATGAATGCAATGCAATGGGGATGTGTATAGACTCCGAAGGGGCTCCTTCACCCCAAGCAATATATTTATATCATTCGCTGCGGCGTGCAGCCCAATCCATACTCAGTCATAATATTCACTGCGGCGTGAAGCCCGATTCATACTCAGTCCACAATGAGTCACATAATAGTTTTAATTTATTTTTCCCAATTTTTAATTCATTAAAAAGAATATACTTTAATTATTTACTTCCAGCAAAAGTGACTTAGCAGTTTATAATAGTGATTAAAAACAGGACTGAGATCAATGATTTTACAAATCATGCTGTCACAATGATATTCATCCTCTAAGGATGCTACAAGTTGGCACAAGCCCCCAAACATGGCAATAAGCCAACATATATACTTGACACCAGGTGCGTTTCAATCGTCAATATAATATTATTCATATTCGGGATGGACCAAGTCTCAATCCCCAGTCTTAACCAATCTCGCACCTGCCATGGGGTGCGAGTCACGCCCTAATAGCGTCACAATGTGCTAAGTCGGGCTTTCGAACCCTCATGCTACGATATACACTACTACTCATCTCTAGCCAGCCGTGGACTCGTCCTCGATACCTTTTCCCTTCAAATTTCTGCCTCATGCGTCGAATCTAGTCAAAACCACAACAATTATATCAATATGGGTCAAAGGAACATAATCCAATTAAATTTACTTGAAAAAATGCAATAATACACGAAGTTAGTAAAACCCGAGCCCCGGACCCACTTCTTGAAAAATTCTGAAAATCACACCAACGGATTCCTCGTCTCGCTACGAGTCCGTACATATAAAGAACACCAAAATCAAAATCTGTTTGACCCCTCAAATTCCAACTTTACACCTTCTTAGGTTTAAAGACCTAACCTCCATTTTTACCCCTTATATCATTGGTTTTTCAGTGTTTAATCTATGTTTGTACATCATAACAACATAATATGAGTCTAAGAACTCATACCTGATGAAATCCCACGAATTGTCTCTAAAAAAGGCCTCAAAAGCTTCTTCCCGTTCCAAAATTGGAAGAAAACTCTACCTGGTCATTATAGGTATATTGTTCACTTGTTTTACTGTTCCCAATGGATTTCTTGTGAAATTCTAATGAATTTAGGCTTTTGAATCACTCAATTGGACCTTATATTGAAGGAGATATGTAGGTTTTAAGATTTGCAAATAGTACAGGTTTTTAAAACGCCGTTAGGGGCAATTTCGTCATTAACCTAAAAATCTGGGCAACCTTAGTAAAATGTCCATAAAATACTCATACGATGTTGTGACGGACCGGCCCGTCGTCATGGGAATTACCACCCCGTTATGTTGTAATTACATGTTTCATGCTTTTATATCAGTGTTAGAGTCTATCGCGGGAGTTAGGAGTGAATTGGATTGAAAATGAGGCATATAGCCTTTTTGAAGGAAACTTGAATAAGGAAAGTCAACCCGGAGTTGATTATTTAGTTAGAGGGCTCGGAATCGGATTCTGATGATTCGGTTAGTTCCGGGAGGTGATTTGTGACTTAGGGGAGCGATCGGAATTGAATTTGGAGGCCCGGTGTAGAAATAGGCTTGAATTGGCTAAGGTTGCATTTTGGCGAAATCCGATCAATAGGTGAGATTTTGATCCGGGAGTCGGAATGGAATTCTGATAGTTGCAGTAGCTCCGTTAGGTGATTTTGGATGTGCTTACAAAATTTCAGGTCATTCGGAGGTCGTTTGGTCGGGTTTTTGATCGAATGTCGGTTTCGAAAGTTTGGAAGAAAATTAGGCTTAAATCCGTGTGTTATTGGTGATTTTGATGTTTAGGATGGTGCTTTTATGCTTGGAACAAGTTTGTATTGTGTTTTGGAGTGTGTTGGTTGTTTTTGTTGGGGTCCCGGGGTCCCCGGGATGAATTCGGGGGTCCAAACGGACCATTTTGAGCCAAAGGAACTGATGGAATTGCTGCAATAAAATTGAAGGTTATTTGTTCTCTGCGATCGCGGCCATTGCCACGCGATTGCGTAGTGTATCGAAGTGGGGCTGGGTGATTGTTCTTCACGATCGCAGGAGGAGTGATACGATCGCGTGAGGTTGAGTGTTTGTTCATCGCGATCGCGAGGATATCGATGCGATCTCGTAAGGTCTTATTCATAAGCAGTGCGACCGCGATCTTTTTGATGCGATCGCGTAGGTTCGCTGGGTTGAGCACTGCGATCGCGATCTTTTTGATGTGATCACGTAGGTTCGCTGGGTAGAGTACTGCGATCGCGTAGAGGAAAGACTGGCCGCCCAAAAGCTGTGCATCGCGATCGCTAGCCAAGGGCTGCGATCACGTAGGGTAAAAATGCCTGGCAGTGAGTTTAAGTCCAGAAACATTTCATTACGGGTTCATTTGGAAAACCCTCCATTTTTAAGCCTAGAGAGAGGAAGTGAAGGGAAATAGTTGGGAGATCATCGGGATATTGTCGGAGGTAAGTTTCGTGGTTTAATTTCACGCTTTTAACATGAAATCATGGATTATTTCAATGAAGTTGTAGCCCTAGGCCTAACATTGTAGAAAAATACCTATTTGAGCGGGCAAATGGAGTTCGAATTTGGTAAATTTGATATGCCTAGACTCGTATTGAGACGAGGGATCCGAATATGTAACTTTTATAATTTTTCGAGAAGCACACCAAAAGTCGGGTTTTGACAACTTTGTGGGTTTTGATACAACTTGGGTTATTTCGAATGAATTGCGTGAAATTAGCATATATTGATGCATTCTCTATGATTTTGAGGAGATTCGGCATCCGAGGAGATTGATTTGCGAGGCAAACGCAAGGCGGATTGAAGCTTCTACCGGTTCGAGGTGAGTGGTAGTAGTAAACAATGTACTGAGGGTTTGAAACCCCGTACTAGCACTTCGCAGTGCTATATTGTGATGAGACATGCGTTCTCTGACGGGCGTGGTGACATTGTGATTGGGGGTTCAGACTTGGTCCTTCCCGGCTAATAGAATACTGTGCTTAATGATTGTTAATGAGATTATAACGTGCAATTGGGCTAATAGCCATGTTTGGGGCCTTGTGCCGATCTGTAGAGTATTAGGGAACCTATAGAGCTAGGTGACCCTTATATCATGTTGGGAACATACACTCAGCCGTAACTACAACTATATAGCATATTACGAGCCAGAACTAGATGTGTACTTTGAAAGATACTACCTAGGGTGGAATTCCCTATTCTAGCTGAGTGAGCCCGAGAGGCCGGGTCTATATTGACTGAGTTAGGGTCGAGGACCCACGGAGATATATTATATTGGGCCTGAGAGGCCAAGCATATACTGACTGGGATAGGGTCGAGGACCCATTATGAGGTATTATATATATATATACCTATTCATATCATAATATACCTATATTGGAGCGGGCGGCACGCCGCAGCATTATACGTATTCATATCATATTACCTACTTAAGTACTTATACATTATAGACATAGGTATGTGTCTTCATATATTGAGATGGCCGTACACCGTAGGGGTACGAGTGAGGGTTTGATCAGTGTGGGATCTTGTAGAGATAGATGTGGTCTGGAGATCAGTGTACTTACTACAGTGATGACTTACCTGTGAGGGTTGCCTTAGAACTGTTAAGTGATAGCACAGGAGTTCTTACTTTCAGTTATTGTTTATTATTGTTACTCACTGAGTTGAAATATACTCACCCCACTCCCCTGCACTTTCTGTGCAGATCCACAAGTGCCCGAGAGCAGTTAAGACATTGTAGCTGCTGATCTTTGTCTACTTTTGCGGAGATTACGAGGTAGCTGCCAGCGTCCGTAGAGCCTGTTTTCTCCTTCTTTGTCATATTGTTGATTTCTTTTTGCCTTGACTTGTTTGTATCAAGATGTTATTCTATAGAGGCTCAGTCTCGTGACACCACGATATGGTTGGGACCGTATTTTGTATGCTTTTACTATCTCGCTTATCACCTGATATGATCATTTGCTGTTTAAGTTTTATTTGATTAATTGGAATTAATAACTGGCTGGTTTAAGGGATAATTAGGTCGGGCTTGCCTAGAATTGTGTTGGGCGCCATCACGACCAGGGTTTGGGTCGTGACAAGTTGGTATCAGAGCCTAGGTTAACAGGTCTCGCGAGTCGTGAGCTGGTTTAGTAGAGTCTCGTGGATCGGTACGGGGATGCCTGTACTTATCCTTGGGAGGCTGCAAACCTTTTAGGAAAAGTTTCAATTCTTGGAATTCTTGTCATGCGATTACTTTTGACTTGAACTGAACTTTGACATTATATTCTCTCGCAGATGGTGAGAACTCGAGCTTCCCGACGGGGAGGACGACCACCACTACCACTTGCTAGAGGCCGTGGATGCGGTCGTGGTCATGACGGAGGTCGGGTGGCTGATGCAGTACCAGCTGACCCACAGTCCCCAGTTGTAGAGGTGCCAGCAACACCAGATCAGGCACCAGCTGTGCCCATTGTTATTCCGGGTCTACAGGAGAACCTGGCTCAGATACTAGCAGTCTACACCGGCCTAGCACAGGCGGTTTTAGTTACTACTGCAGCAGCTGCATCGGGTATCGGGGGTGGTCATCAGACCCCCGCAGTACGCACTCCAGAGGCAGCAGTGCAGGGCTTACAGACACCAGAGGCTCCTCCAGTTCAGCCTGTGGTTCCGGTTCAGCCAGCAGATCAGGTTGAGGGAGACAGGGTCCCAGCTATGACAAACGATGAGTAGCGTCATCTCGAGAGGTTCACCAGGTTATCTCCTCCAGTGTTCACTGGTGCTCCGGGCGAGGACGCCCAAGGTTTTCTGGATAAGTGCCGTCGGATGCTTCGTACTATAGGGATCTTGGAGTCCAGTGGGGTATCTTTCACTACCTTTCAGTTTCATGGGCCAGCCTTCGCTTGGAGGGAGGCTTATGAGCGCCGCAGGCCAGCACGGGCAGCACCACTATCATGGCCAGAGTTCTCCACCATGTTCTTGGAGAAGTGGTGCCTCGATCTTAGAGGAAGGAGATGCGCAGGCAGTTTGAGGGTCTCCGTCAGCGGGGTATGTCAGTGTCAGAGTATGAGATCAGGTTCACAGAGTTGTCTAGGTATGCCCCATGGTTGGTTCCTTCTGACAAAGAGAGGATTGGATGCTTTGTGGATGGCCTCATTTATCCCATTCGTATTCTGATGACTCGGGAAAGGGTTTTGAGTCATACATTTGAGGATGCTGTGGACATTGCTCGCGACATAGAGACAGATCGTCGCAGAGAGCGGGATGAGAGGGAGGCCAAGAGGCCTCGAGGTGCAGCTAGTTCCAGTGGTACTCAGACTAGAGGCCAGAGTCAGCAGAGCCGAGGTCGCTCTTTCAGATCTTCGCAGTCGGGTCGCTCAGATCGTCGCAGATGGTCTTCTAGACAGGGTTATCAGGGTTCGCACCAGAGCCAACCGTCTCTCAGTGCCATGCCAGCTCAGAGTTCTTCACCCATCTGCTCAGGGTTCATCTCGGCCTAGTTCATCAGCTGGCCACTCCAGCGCCAGAGGTCCTTATCAGTCTCAGTACCCAGCACCGGGGAGTTGCTACGAGTGCGGAGAGTTTGGGCACCACCGTAGGGAGTGTCCCCGTCTTGTTTCCAGATCTTATCAGCAGAGGGGGCAGCCCTCGTCATCTGGTCCTTCTACTTCAGCACCCGCCCCAACAGCTAGGTGTGAGGGTCAGTCAGCTAGAGGTCGCCCTCGAGGAGGAGACCGATCAGGCGGATAGGCTAGACGCTATGCTCTCTAGGGCCGATCTGAGGCCGTTTCTTCTGATGTAGTTATCACATGTATTATTTCAGTCTGCCACAGAGATGCCTCGGTATTGTTCGATCCTGGTTCTACTTATTCTTATGTGTCTACTTATTTTTCTCCTCATTTGGGCACGACCCGAGGGTATCTTGAGTTGCAGTGCATGTATCTACTCCAGTAGGGGATACTATTATTGTGGACCATGTATACCGGTCTTGTTTGGTCACTATTGGAGGTCTGGAGACCCGAGTAGACCTGTTGCTTCTCAGCATGATTGATTTTGATGTTATATTGGGCATGGACTGGCTATCTCCATGTCATGCTATTCTGGACTGTCATGCTAAGACAGTCACGTTGGCTATGCCGGGCATTCAGAGGATTGAGTGGCGAGGCACGACTGAGTATGTACCTAGTAGGGTAATATCTTTCCTCAAGGCCCAACGAATGGTTGGGAATGGATGTCTCTCTTATTTAGCATTTGTGCGGGAGGTCGAGGCCCAGACTCCCAGTATTGATTCTGTTCCCATTGTGCGAGACTTTCATAATATGTTTCCCTCAGACCTGCCGGGCGTGCCACTGGACAAGGATATTGACTTTGGGATTGATTTGGTGCCAGGCACTCAGCCTATTTCTACTCCTACATATCGGATGGCACCAACCGAGCTGAAGGAATTGAAGGAGCAGCTTCAGGAACTCCTAGATAAGGGGTTCATTCGGCCGAGTGTGTCGCCGTGGGGTGCACCGGTCCTGTTTGTTAAGAAGAAGGATGGATCCATGAGGATGTGTATTGACTACAGGCAACTGAACAAAGTTACAGTGAAGAATAAGTATCCTTTGCCTTGTATTGATGATTTTATTTGATTAGCTCCAAGGAGCAAGGGTGTTCTCGAAGATTGATCTTCGTTCAGGCTACCATCAACTGAAGATTAGAGAGTCCGACATTATGAAGACTGGATTCAGGACTAGATATGGTCACTATGAGTTCCTTGTGATATCTTTTGGGCTGACCAGCGCCCCAGCAGCATTTATGCATCTGATGAACAGTGTGTTCAGGCCCTATCTTGATTCATTTTTGATCGTACTCATTGATGACATTCTAGTCTACTCTCGTAGCAAGGAGGAGCATGCTCGGCACTTGAGCATTGTATTACAGAGATTGAGAGAGGAGAAGTTGTACGCCAAGTTCTCCAAATGTGAGTTCTGGCTTGAGTCTGTGGAATTCTTAGGACACGTGGTATCCCGTGATGGTATTCAAGTAGACCCGAGGAAGGTCGAGGCAGTGCAGAGTTGGCCCAGACCAACCCCAGTTATTGAGATCCGTAGCTTTCTCGGATTGGCAGGGTAATATCGCTGATTCGTTCAGGGGTTCTCTTCTATTGCTTCACCCTTGACTAGATTGACTCGGAAGGGTGTTCCTTTCTTATGGTCCGAGGAGTGCGAGGAGAGCTTTCAAAAGCTCAAGACAGCACTGACCACAGCACCAGTCTTGATTCTGCCGACAGCTTCAGATTCTTATACTGTATATTGTGATGCCTCGGGAGTTGGCATTGGTTGTGTGTTGATGCAGGAGGGTAGGGTCATTGCTTATGCTTCTCGTCAGTTGAAGCCCCACGAGAAGAACTACCCTGTTCATGATTTGGAGCTAGCAACCATAGTTCATGCTTTGAAGATTTGGAGGCATTACCTGTATGGTGTCTCATGTGAGGTGTTCACGGATCATCGCAGCCTTCAGCATTTATTTAGACAGGAGGACCTTAATTTGAGACAACGGAGGTGGTTGGAGTTGCTTAAAGATTATGACATCACTATCTTGTATCATCCGATGAAGGCCAATGTTGTGGCCGATGCTTTGAGTTGGAAGGCGAATAGTATGGGTAGCCTAGCTTTCATCCCAGTTGGGGATAGGCCATTTGCTTATGATGTTCAGGCCCTAGCCAATCAGCTAGTGAGGCTGGATATTTCGGAGCCGAGTCGAGTGCTGGCTTGTGTTGTTTCTCGATCTTCCTTATATGATCGCATCAGGGAGCGATAGTATGATGACCCACATTTGCTTGTCCTTAAGGACAGAGTGCATCATAATGATGCTAGAGATGTGACTATCGACATTGATGGTGTTCTGAGAATGCAGGGCCATATATGCGTGCCCAATGTAGATGGTTTGCGGGAGTTGATAATTGAGGAGGCATACAGTTCGTGGTACTCTATTCACCCAGGTGCCGTAAAGATGTACCAAGACTTGAGACAGCACTACTGGTGGAGGAGAATGAAGATGGATATTGTTAGGCATGTAGCTAAGTGCCTCAATTGCCAGCAGGTCAAGTATGAGCATCAGAGACTGGGCGGTGTTCTTCAGCGTATGGTCATTCCCGAGTGGAAATGGGAGATGATCAACATGGATTTTGTTACTAGACTCCCTCGGACAGCGAGGAAGTTTGATTCTATATGGGTAATTATTGATCGACTGACTAAGTCTGCACATTTCATCCCAGTCAGCACTACTTACTCATCGGAGCGGTTGACAGCGATCTTTATTCGGGAGATTGTCAGGTTTCATGGGGTCCCAGTGTCTATTATATCTAACAGAGGTACTCAGTTCACTTCTCAGTTTTGGAGACCATTTCAGCGAGAGATGGGTACGCGGGTTGAGTTGAGCACCGCATTTCACCCCTAGACAGATGGGTATTCGGAGCGCACTATTCAGATCCTAGAGGATATGTTGCGGGCATGTGTGATACTTTGGTGGTTCATGGGATGAGTTCCTGCCACTTGCTGAGTTTGCCTACAACAACAGTTATTAGTCGAGTATTTAGATGGCCCCGTACGAGGCATTGTATGACAGACGGTGTAGATCCCCCGTGGGATGGTTTGAGCCTGGCGAGGATAGATTGATAGGGACTGAGTTAGTTCAGGATGCTCTGGAGAGAGCAAAGTTGATCCAGGAGAGGCTTCGTACAGCACAGTCTCGTCGGAAGAGTTATGCGGACCGTAGAGTTCAAGAGTTGTCTTTCATGGTTGGTGACAGAGTATTGTTGAAGGTTTCACCCATGAAGGGTGTCATGAGGTTCGGGAAGAAAGGGACGTTGAGTCCCAGGTACATTGGTCCTTTTGAGATACTTAGGAGAGTTGGAGAGGTGGCATATGAGTTAGCCTTGCCACCCAGATTATCCAGCGTTCATCCAGTATTCCATGTGTCTATGCTCCGGAAGTACGTCGGAGATCCGTCTCATGTATTAGACTTCAGTACCATTCAGCTTGATGGTGATCTATCATATGATGTGGAGCCTATTGCTATTTTGGTTCGTCAGGTAAGAAAATTGAGGTCGAAGGAGATTGCATCAGTTGAGGTTCAGTGGAGAGGTTGACCCGTGGAGGAGGCCACTTGGGAGATCGAGCGGGAGATGCGGAGCCGATATCCTCACTTGTTTTAAAATATGTTTCTTGACCCGCTCGAGGACGAGCGTTTGCTTAAAAGGGGGAGAATGTGATGACCCGGCCCGTCGTCACGGGAATTACCACCCCGTTATGTTGTAATTGCATGTTTCGTGCTTTTATATCATTGTTAGAGTCTATCGGGGGAGTTAGGAGTGAATTGGATTGAAAATGAGGCATATAGCCTTTTTGCAGGAAACTTGAATAAGGAAAGTCAACCCGGAGTTGACTATTTAGTTAGAGGGCTCAGAATCGGATTCTGATGATTCGGTTAGTGCCGGGAGGTGATTTGTGACTTAGGGAAGCAATCGGAATTGAATTTGGAGGTCCGGTGTAGAAATAGGCTTGAATTGGCTAAGGTTGAATTTTGGCGAAACTGAACGGTAGGTGAGATTTTGATCCAGGAGTCGGAATGGAATTCCGACAGTTGCAGTAGCTCCGTTAGGTTATTTTGGATGTGCCTGCAAAATTTCAAGTCATTCAGAGGTCGTTTGGTCGGGTTTTTGATCGAATGTCGGTTTCAGAAGTTTGGAAGAAAATTAGGCTTGAATCCGTGTGTAATTGGTGATTTTGATGTTTAGGATGGTGTTTTTATGCTTGGAACAAGTTCGTATCGTGTTTGGAGTATGTTGGTGGTTTTCATTGGGGTCTCGGGGACCCCGGGATGAATTCGGGGGTCCAAACGGACCATTTGAGCCAAAGGAACTGCTGGAATTGCTGCAATAAAATTGTAGGTTATTTGTTCTGTGCGATGGCGGCCATTGCCACGCGATCGCGTAGCGTATCGAAGTGGGGCTGGGAGATTGTTCTTCGCGATCGCAGGAGGAGTGATGTGATCGCGTGTGGTTGAGTATTTGTTCATCACGATCGGGAGGATATCGATGCGATCGCGTAAGGTCTTGTTCATAAGCAGTGCGATCGCGATCTTTTTGATGCGATCGCGTAGGTTCGCTGGGTTGAGCACTGCGATTGCGTCCAGGTCCACGCGGTCGCGTAGAGGAAAGACTGGCCGCCCAAAAGCTGTGCATCGCGATCGCGAGCCAAGGGCTACGATCGCGTAGGGTAAAAATGCCTGGCAGTGAGTTTAAGTCCAGAAACATTTCATTACAGGTTCATTTGCAAAAACCTCCATTTTTGAAGCCTAGAGAGAGGAAGTGAAGGGAAATAGTTGGGAGATCATCGGGATATTGTCGGAGGTAAGTTCCGTGATTTAATTACACGCTTTTATCATGAAATCATGGATTATTTCTATGAAAATGGAGGATTTAATGTGGGTTTTAGCCCTAGGCCTAAAATTGTAGAAAAATACCGATTTGAGCGAGCAAATGGAGTCCAAATTTGGTAAATTTGATATGCCTAGACTCGTATTGAGACGAGGGTTCCAAATATGTAACTTTTATAATTTTTCGAGAAGCACACCAAAAGTCGGGTTTTGACAACTTTGTGGATTTTGATACAATTTGGGTTATTTCGAATGAATTGCGTGAAATTAGCATATATTGATGCATTCTCTATGATTTTGAGCAGATTTGGCATCCGAGGAGATTGATTTGCGAGGCAAACGCAAGGCGGATTGAAGCTTCTACCGGTTCGAGGGGAGTGGTAGTAGTAAATAATGTACTGAGGGTTTGAAACCCCGTACTAGCACTTCGCAGTGCTATATTGAGATGAGACACGCGTTCTATGACGGGCGTGGTGACATTGTGATTGGGGGTTCGGACTTGGTCCTTCCCCGCTAATAGAATACTGTGTTTAATGACTGTTAATGAGATTATAACTGTGCAATTAGGCTAATAGCCATGTTTGGGGCCTTGTGCCGATCTGTAGAGTATTAGGGAACCTATAGAGCTAGGTGACCCTTATATCATGTTGGGAACATACACTCAGCCGTAACTACAACTGTATAGCATATTACGAGCCATTACTAGATGTGTACTTTGAAATATACTACCTAGGGTGGAATTCCCTATTCTAGCTGAGTGAGCCTGAGAGGCCGGGTCTATATTGGACACCCACTAAGATATATTATATTGGGCCTGAGAGGTCAAGTATATAGTGACTGGGATAAGGTCGAGGACCCATTATGAGGTATTATATATATACCTATATTGGATCGGGCTGCACACCGCAGCAGTATATACATTGGATCGGGCTGCACGCCGCAGCAGTATATATATTGGATCGGACTGCACGCCGCAGTAATATACATGTAATATACATGTGGGACGGACTGCTGCACACATTCTCAGTGAGTGCTGGTGTATATTATGGGATCGGGCTGCGCGCCGCAGCAGTATAAATATATATACATATATATATTGGATCGGACTGCACGCCGCAGTAATATTTGTGTGGATCGTGCTGCACGCCGCAGTATTATAGTGCTTGGGCCTAGGGAGCCCCTCCGAAGTCTGTATACACCCCCAGTGAGCGCCGTCAATGTTAAATGGAGCGGGCTGTGCGCCGCAGTGGTATATGTATCGGAGCGGGCTGCACGCCGCAGCATTATACTTATTCATATCATATTACCTACTTAAGTACTTATACATTATAGACATAGGTATGTGTCTTCATATATTGAGATGGCCGTACACCGTAGGGGTACGAGTGAGGGTTTGATTAGTGTGGGATCTTGTAGATATAGATGTGGACTGGAGATCAGAGTACTTACTACAGTGATGACGTACCTATGAGGGTTGCCTTAGAACTGTTAAGTGATAGCACAGGAGTTCTTACTTTCAGTTATTGTTTATTATTGTTACTCACTGAGTTGAAATATACTCACCCCACTCCCCTGCACTTTCTGTGCAGATCCACAGGTGCCCGAGAGCAGTTGAGACATTGTAGCTGCCGATCATTGTCTACTTTTGCGGAGATTACGAGGTAGCTGCCAGCGTCCGCAGAGCCTGTTTTCTTTTTCTTTATCATCTTGTTGATTTCTTTTTGCCTAGACTTGTTTGTATTAGGATATTATTCTGTAGAGGCTCAGTCTCGTGACACCACGATATGGTTGGGACCATATTTTTATGCTTTTACTATCTCGCTTATCACCTGATATGATCATTTGCTGTTTAAGTTTAATTTGATTAATTGGAATTAATAACTGGCTGGTTTAAGGGATAATTAGGTCGGGCTTGCCTAGCATTGTGTTGGGCGCCATCACGATCAGGGTTTGGGTCGTGACAGATGTCTAAATTTGATGATACAATTTTATACGGGCCCATAACTACGATACGGATCTAATGCTTCATTCAACGTAGTAATTGAAGCTCATTTGTTCAATATGGTACCCCTTTATGTCCAAAGATACGACGTTGAAATATCAAATAACAGCGTGATCACAACCCGAAACACACCCGAGGCCCCCAGGACCTCAACCAAAGGAACCAACATATCCCAAAAACATCATCCAAACTTGTTCAAATCATCAAAACACACCTAACAACACTGAAATCATCAATTCACATCGGATTCAAGCCTAAGTTCTTCAAAAACTTCTGAAACACGCATTCGTTCAAAAATCCAACCAAACGACGTCCGAATGACCTAAATTTTGCACACATATTAGAAATCACATATCAAAGCTACATCAACTCTCAGAATTCCGTTCCGGCCCTCGGGTCAAAATCTCACCTATCTACCGGAATTCTCCAAAATCCAACCTTAGCCAATTCAAGCCTAATTCTACATCCGACGTCAAAATTCAATTTCGATTGCGCTCCTAAGTCATAAATTATCCCCCAAAACTAGTCAAATCATCAGAAATCCATTTCGAGCTTTCTAACTCATGTGTCAACATCCGGTTGACTTTTCCAAACTAACATTCCTATAAAGAGGTTTATTGCCTCATTTTTAACCGGATTCTATCCGATTTACTTCCAACTCTCCAAACACATAAAAGAATATATGAAGGTATAAAATGGAGAAAACGGGGCAGTAACTCCCGTAACGACGGGTCGGATCATTATAGATGTGGCCATATATATGATATATGAAGCTTAGAGTACAAAAGCCATTTGCCAGATTTGTGTTGTGGACGGTTCTGATTATCTTTATAAAGTCCAGAAATATGTGCGCGATTACAGATCTTGGGGAAATTAAGTACTTGTCCTTCAAAGGTACTTCATCTCTGCCGATGTAGCCATTTCTTCTAGCGTCGGGGTAAGCTCAAAATCCGAAAAATGAAATACGTTGTGTACCGAGTCCCAACAGGTAACCAGTACTCTGATAATATCTTCCCGAGGCAAAATATCTAGCAAACCGGTAAGCCCTTTCAAATGTTTCTTGACTTCATCTTGCCCTTCTCCGCCTAAATCGTTCCACCACAAACGTAACTCCAAAGGGATTTTATGCATGATTAAGAAAGGTTCATTTCGAGTCGTGCTCATCTTGCACATTTATTAAGGTGATTTGGTCACTTATTTGTGACCTAAAAGAAAAAAGACACTATTCTTTACAAATCTAATTTCCAAAAATAAAGCCCAGATTTGCCGATATGGCCTTTCAGCACTTCGAGTAGAAGATTTTAAGGCTGTGCCCGCTAACCGTTTGGAAATGACTCGAGGTGGCCGTTTTTGCACAAACAGCTTTCCAGTGCTCAACTATTTTTGACAAAACAGTATCACTTGATTTATTTATGACAAAAAAAAGAAAAATTGACATTTTTGGCTATTTTTAAAAAGGGATGGTTGTACCCGCCAAGGCTTTCCTACGTATCTCACACCTGGTGAGAATCAAACCAGCGTAGTTTGGGAAAATAAGCTAACTATTGTCGACAAATCTCTTTTAATGACACAAACTATATAACGTATCCTAAAAAATTCTTTGTTTTTCTTTTCACTTGGCACATAAGACAAAAAACTATATTTCTTTATTTTTATTTTCTTTTCCATTGACATCGAACACTTTTCTTATTTTCTCAAAAATCCGGCTGAGTTTCGACACTACTTGGATATTGATTTTTAACTAATTTTCTACACAATTATTTTTACTCTCCCAAATATTCAAGTCGGTCAGCATGCGAGTCTAAGTCAAATAAATGCAACACGTAAAATGCATCATGATGATCATTTCATATCCGGTTACCTATCCTAAACGGACCCAACCCCTGTATTGAGTCCCCTAAGTCATATGCACGTAATGAAAATAAGCGCTCCTACAAGGGAACTGGTATGAAGTCAAGTCATTCTAAGTTCAAAACCTAGGTATGTGTTCTAGACTGTGTACCCGAGCGGACAACTCGAGAAGAGGAGGGGGCCACGTACCGGGGACCCTCCGGATCGTCCGGCATAGTAACTTGTCTGCCCTCTTTCTTATTTCAGGGTATTGAAACTAATAGAATAGGGAGTCTCAACCAGTAAGCACATTCCCGGAGGTGAGAAGAGAAGGGTTTCGGTACAGTTTATATATACAGTTCAAATAGTATCAAAGCGATAAAATATTTAGCATAGTAGGCATGGAACATGTAGGAAAATCAGATAATGCCAAATACAACTATTATTTTTGAGCTCGAATTCTTAAACTCTGAACCAAAGTTCTGGGTTTGTTTCCCCAGCAGAGTCGCCAGAGCTGTCACACCTCCTTTTTTACGCAACCCGCGAGGGCGTAAAGGAGTTTTTCCAATTAAAGGACAATCGAAAAAGGATTTATTTATTAATATTTCAGAGTCACACTTAGGAGATTAATGGTGTCCCAAGTCACCGGCTGAGTCCGGAACTAAGGAAAAATATAACTCTGTTAACAGTCCGTGAACCAGAATTCTGAGTAAAGAATTTGTTAATCCGGGAGAAGGTGTTAGGCATTCCTGGGTTCCGTGGTTCTAGCACAGTCGCTCAACTGTTGTATTTGATTTTATCTAATTTCAAAACATGTTCGAACCTATGTGCCTTTTATTAATAACCGCTTTTATTTTATTTTTTATAACAATTGCAACGTCGTGAAAATACGTCTCGAACCACGTCGCACCAGTGCACCCGTGGTTGTCAACACATTTCGACTCCGTTGATATTTAGATTTGGGTCACATAAATGTCCACCCGTAGTTAGGAAGGTAAAATTATTTAAAATACGCGTCTAAAGAACTATGCATTTATTATCTTTGGGGAAGACCGTAAAAGTCGCTAAACGGTCCGCCCGAATTCTAAATATTTTTATATAGCATTTATTGAGGGCCAAACATTTGTAGTTTTATTCGATGAGGCTCGTCTCATTTATTTAAAGATCCAATCTAAAGTAAACTCTCTATCAACAAAGGGAAGTCCTAGTTAATTAACATTTTTTGGAAACCTTTATACTCTTAATCAATTCAGGCCTATTATACAATCAAAGGGAAGGCCAATTGCAGACCCGGGCCCAGGTTCAAACGCATACATGATTGAAATAAGACCCGGGCCGTCTGTTAAAGTCCTGAGGCTCTAACTATTGAGATGGGCTGTATGGCCCTGCCTATTAAAATCAAATGCCAGCCCGTTCAGCTTTAAAAAATTCAGATAATTTATAATGAAGGAAAAAAGCAATATTCACCTATTCACATTAATGAACATTGATCACTAAAATTAAAATTAAAATCATTTCACTCGTTTAACTGCTGGTGAATTCTTAGATACCACTAAGTGAAAGACAATTGCAAATAATGATGATACTACACAAATGGACTAATCATATTTGAATTAACTCAACAGGCTATTTACTTGCAAAATGTGAAATTACTAGTATCAGCTATGGAAACACAAGGTTATTTAAGACATTTCTTCAGCTTGAACTCATAATTAACATGGATATCATATGCTGATCTCGCAATCAATTGTGGATCCAAACTAATTCTGATTTTTTATCTGTCCACAAAATGTAAAAACTAGAACCATGCATTAACTATACTAAGACTATGAATGGACAAGCATAGATTCAACAGTCCAGAAGTTCAAATTATACAGTCCAAATTTATCTTCAAGTTTTCTCTAATAAAACAGAAATTAACATGAACCAGATATTGATTAAACACAGTAGACTAAAAGAATCATCAGGACAATAGTTTTTACTCCATGTTTTGAACTCGAAATTACAGTTGAGGTTCCAATATGTACCTGGACAAAATTTCATAAGGAGGAGGATGAGTCAGTGGCAATATAGCAAAGATCCAACAGAATACCCAGCAATACAGGAGTAATTTCAAAGGATTTTGACAGAAAACAACACAGCAACAGCAATAAAGTTCAACTTTAATCCAGGAGGAACCAAATGGCAACCCAAGATGATACTAAATCATCTCAAATCTAAACCAGCACACTCCTGAACTTTCAGCAATCCAAAATAGACCACAACACACTTGCTAAGACCCAAATTCACTCGAAATTAATCCAGAATACTTCTGAAACTCCAGCAGAGCAAAACTCAACCAAACACCAACTTAATTAGACTCAAAATTACTCAAAAATGACCTTTGAACTTCAAACACCAGACTTAGAACTATGAAAGCTGAAATTAAACTGAAAATTTCAATGAAACAGTGACTGTTTTTGGTTTGTCTACTAAATTTTCTATTGTTTTTAGATTTTTGAATATTTGAATTTCAAATCTAGATCTGAAATTAGAGAGAGTTTTTTTGGGGGGAATTTTTTAGGCTGAAAACTTCTGATTTTTCAAGGGGTCTCTAACCGTCTTAGTGAAGGAATTAGGGGTGCCTTTTATAGGCGAAGAATGAGGAAGAAGGTTCTGGAAGTTTTTACCAATTTTCCCTCCCTTTTTAACTTCATATTTTACTTATTAAACCTCCAATTTTGACTTTTTCTCCAAGTTACCGCATTAAAATGCATAAAACTTACACTAAAGCTCCCTTCTAGAAGGCCCTAGGGTGATCTTTTACCTATACAATACCTATACTACCCTTACCTTAGCTTTTTTTTTTTGGTAAAAAAGATACTTATATATATAGCTTAGAAATGATCCATACACAGAGATAATCGATGCATTAGTGGCATCATATTACAATCCATACTAACATTGATATTACTAGACGAAATAGTAAAGTCGCTATTAATATTACACACATTATTTGTGCCAGAGAGAAATATGTCATTAGCCCTAGTACTACATTTAATAAGCTGTTGTTTGTAAATGCCTTGTTGGTCATTCTCCCAAAAAGTGGTGACAAAAGATGGTGGATGGTCAAAAAGCAGGCATTTGTCTGTCAGTTCCTTTGCTCCAAAGGATGCTAATCTATCCGCTAAACAATTTTGCTCTCTGTAGACATGCTGCATTGAAGGATTACTCAGCTGGAGGAGTAAGCACCTGAAGTCATTAATGATATTAGTATATTTCATAATTGGAGAATCAAACATACCTATGATTGTATTAGCATCTGTCTCAATGATGAGTGATGAGATATGTCGATCAATAGCAATTTGAAAGCCCATGCGTAAAGCAAGCAATTCAGCTTATGTTGATGAACTTTGTGACACAGTTCCCGCAAAGCCAAGTAACCAATGACCTTGACTATTTCTGAAAACACCTCCAATTCCATATTGTTCCATCCCCGGTGAGCAAGACTGTCACGACCCGGATTTCCCACCATCGGGGGTCATGATGGCGCCTACTAAATGGGAGCTAGGCAAGCCAAATATTAATTACACCTCCATTAATTACCAAATTCTTATTAGGACTTATTATTAAAAACATATAAATTACAATGGAATAATCAAAATTAGCGGAAGACTTAGTCAAATATGATAAAGAAAACCCAAACATGATACACTACCCAAGACTGGTGTCACAATACTCACGAACTTCTAAGAATAATACACATAATTGTCTGAAAGAAAATACAAGCCGTTTATCTCGATTACATGAGATAACAGAATGAAAAGCATAGATAGAAGAGACAACGGGTCCTGCGGACGCTTGCAAGGCTACCTCGTAGTCTCAGTAGTCGGAAAATCCACAAGTCGCTACTGCCGCTGCTGCTGTCCGTAACCCTGTATCTGCGCAAAAAGAGCACAGAGTGTAGTATCAGCACAACCGACCCCATGTGCTGGTAAGTGCCTGGCCTATCCCAGTGAACTAGTGACGAGGCTAAGGCCAGTCACCCACTTAAACCTGTACAGTTACAATACTCATATATATATATATATATATACAAAATATTTATAAGGAAAGACTTTGCTCTGAAATAATAGTCAATAACTCGTGATATCCAGAATAATATAATCAACAGAATAAATCTTACTTTCATGTCTCAATTCCTTTCTCATTTCATATCTCGTGGTAGGCGTACCACCCGCTCCCAACTATCACAGTAACTACATCTCGTGGTAGGCGTACCACCCGCTCCCAACTATATCAATAGGCTACCGGCAACTATGGCCAATGCCAAGATTTAAATCATTTTGTGGTCGGCGTGCCACACGATCCCATTTCTTATTATATAAGTGGTCGGCGCGCCACACGATCCCAATCCATATATATATATATATAAGTGGTCGGCGCGCCACACGATCCCAATTCATAAATATATATATTACCGGCATTTAGCCAATAATCTTTGCATCAACAATATTTATAATTACCGATTTTAAACCAATAATTGATAATAATTTCAACAATTTATCTCTATCATCGGTATAACACCAATAACTCTTAATCAACAATTTATTCATAACTAAATTCCGATTCCTTCGAGCTAGGATAGAACAAACACTTACCTCGAAAGTTTACGAATGATTCAATCCGTAGCAATGCCTTTTCCTTTCGAATTTGACTCCAATCCAATCGTATCTATACACAATTGATTTAATATCATCAATACTACTCAACAAACTAATTCCTAAGACCAATTACAACTTTTACAACATTCTGCCCGGAATAGTAATTTTCGACCCGGGCCCACATGGTCGGAACTCGGGGTTAGGACCAAAATTCGGTTACCCCTCCCCCCACGAGTTCATGAATATGATTTGTTTCAAAATCGGACCTCAATTCGAGGTCCAATTTCCCAATTTACGAAAAACCCTATATTTTAACAAAAACAAGAAATTCTACCATGAAAACCTTTGATTTCTATTGAAAAACATGTTTAATGATGTTAGGAATTGAAAGAATTAAGTAAAAAGTGACTTACAATTGTTTTGATGAAGAAGGAAACCGTGAAGAATCGCAAATGGGTGTTTTTGTTTTGTAAAAAAGTGAAGAAATGAACTGAAAATCGTGTTTTACAGGTCTCTGTGTTCGCATTTGCGAACATGGGTTCGCAATTGCGAACCCCGACCAATTTCTGGAGTTTGAAAAATAAGCTAAGGCTGGGAAGTTCGCATTTGCGAACTTTTGTTCGCATTTGCGAAGCCAAGGCAAATCCGGGGGCTTCGCATTTGCGAACATATGTTCGCAATTGCGAACTAGGCTGCCTCCGAATGTTTGTTCGCATTTACGAACAAGGCTGGGCTGAGGGACCTTCGCATTTGCGAAGAACGCTTCGCATTTGCGAAGCAGGGCTTTTCTCTGGAGGCCTCGCAATTGCGAGGTTTGGTTCGCATTTGCGAACCCAAACGATCCTGGGCACCTTCGCATTTGCGACCAAGGGTTCGCATTTGCGAACCCTGCCTTGACCTGCCACCTTCGCAATTGCGAGAAATACTTCACAATTGCGAAGACAACAGCTGGGTGAAAAACCAGCATTGCAAAAACTCAGAATTTCATCCAACGGCCTATCAAATCTTTACCCGAGCTCCCCGGCTCCAAACCAAATATGCACACTAACTCAAAACCATCATACGAACTTGCTCGCGCGATTAAATCGCAAAAATAACATCAAAATCAATGGATTGAGCCATAAAACTCAAGAATTCTTTCAAATTTCATAATTTCCAAAATTTCCAATTTAAGGTCGAAATGCGTCAAACGACGTCCGTTTTCAACCAAACTTTACAGGAAGCGCTTAACCAATATATATGACCTGTACCGGGCGTCGGAACCAAAATACGAGCCCGATACCAGTACTTTTTAATCAAAAATCAGTTTCATTTTCCTTAAACATTTTCAGAAAACAATTTAACAGAAAAATTCTTTTACCGGGGTTCTAGACCTCGGATTTCAATTCCGGGCATATGCCCAAGTTCCATATTTTTCTACGGATTTTCCGAGACAGTCAAATCACGGATCCGGGTCCGTTTACCAAAAATGTTGACCAAAGTCAACCATATCAATATTAATATCAAAATTCTTCAACTTTTTCACATATTTCACATATTTCAATATAACTATTTTCCAGCTTTGTGCCCGGACTATGTACGCAAATCGAGGCAACTATAAATGAGGTTTTCAAGACCTCAAAAGCTCAAAATGATTAATAAAACAAGTGATGACCCTTTGGGTCGTCACAATCTCCACCTCTAAAACAACCGTTCGTCCTCGAACGGGCAAAAGAAAGAAGTACCTGAGTCAGGAAACAAATGTGGGTAGCGGCTCCGCATATCAGACTCGGACTCCCAGGTCGATGCCTCAGGAGGCTGGCCTCTCCACTGAACACGCACAGAAGGATAACTCTTCGACCTCAACTGTCGCCGGTCTAGAATGGCTACCGGCTCCTCCTCGTAAGATAGATCATTGTCCAATTGGACATTACTGAAGTCTAACACATGTGTGGGATCGTCGTGGTATCTCCGAAGCATAGATACATGAAAAACCGGATGCACGGCTGATAAGCTAGGCGCAGAGCTAGTCTGTAAGCCACCCCTCCCACTCGGTCTAGAATCTCAAATTGGGCCAATATACCTAGGGCTGAGCTTGTCCTTCTTCCCAAACCTCATCACGCCCTTCATAGGCGACACTCGGAGCAATACTCGTTCACCAACCATGAAATCTACATCTCGAACCTTACGATCCGCATAAGTCTTCTGCCTGGACTGAGCTGAACGCAATCTCTCCTGAATAGTCTTGACCTTATCCAAGGCCTCCTGGACTAAGTCTGTACCCAACAACCGAGCCTCTCCCGGTTCAAACCATCCAACTGGTGATCGACATCGCCTACCATACAACGCCTCATACAGAGCCATCTGGATGCTAGACTGGTAACTGTTATTGTAGGCGAACTCCGCTAATGGCAGAAACTGGTCCCACGAGCCTCCGAAATCAATAACACAGGCTCGAAGCATGTCCTCTAGAATCTGAATAGTCCTCTCGGACTGGCCATCCGTCTGAGGATGAAATGCTGTACTCAACTGAACCTGAGTGCCTAACTCCCGCTGGACCGCTCTCCAGAACCGCGAGGTAAACTGCGTTCCCCGATCAGAGATAATAGATACTGGCACTCCATGGAGACGAACAATCTCCCTAATGTAAGCCTCCGCTAACCTCTCCGACGAGTAGGAGACAGATACTGGAATAAAGTGTGTCGACTTGGTCAGCCTATCAACAATGACCCAAATAGCATCAAATTTCCTCCGAGTCAAAGGAAGTCCAGTAACGAAGTCCATAGTGATCCGCTCCCATTTCCACTCGGGAATTTCAATCCTCTGGAATACACCACCAGGTCTCTGGTGCTCATATTTCACCTGCTGACTATTTAGACACCGAGCGACATACGCAACGATTTCTTTCTTCATTCTGCGCCACCAATAGTGTTGCCGTAAGTCTTGGTACATCTTCGCGGCGCCCGGGTGAATGGAATACCGCGAACTGTGGGCCTTCGCTAAGATCAACTCTCGAATCCCTTCGACATTGGGCACACAAACTCGACCCTACAATTTCAATACCCCATCATCATCTAGATTTACCTGTGTGGCACCTCCCCGCTATACTGTATCTCTCATCTCACACAAATGAGGATCATCAAATTGCCTCTCACGGATACGCTCTAATAAAGAAGAACGAGCGACCGTGCAGGCTAACACCCTGCTAGGCTCGGAAATGTCTAATCTCACGAACCGGTTGGCTAAGGCCTGGACATCTAGAGCTAATGGTCTCTGACTGACCGGAATATATGCAAGACTACCCATGCTGGTACTTTCTACTCAATGCATCGGCCACCACATTGGCCTTACCTGGGTGATATAAAATAGTAACATCATAGTCTTTTAGCAACTCTAGCCACCTTCTCTGCCTCATATTCAACTTTTTCTGCTTAAACAAATACTGAAGACTCTTATGATCGGTGTATACTTCACATGCTACACCATACAAATAATGCCTCCAGATCTTCAATGCGTGAATAATCGCCGCCAATTCTAGATCATGCACTGGATAGTTCTTCTCATGAATCTTCAACTGCCTCGAAGCATAGGCAATAACCTTGCCATCCTGCATTAACACCGCACCAAGCCCAATACGGGAAGCATCACAATAAACAGTATAAGGTCCCGTACCTGTGGGTAAAACCAATACCGGTGGTGTGGTCAAGGTTGTCTTGAGCTTTTGAAAGCTCGCCTCACATTCATCGGACCATTCAAATTGAACACCCTTTTGGGTCAATCTGGTCAGTGGGGTTGCAATAGACAAAAATCCTTCTACGAATCGGCGATAATAACCCGCTAACCCCAAGAAACTCCGAATATCTGTGGCTGATGTCGGTCTAGGCCAGTTCTTGACTGCCTTAATTTTCTTCGGATCAACCTGAATACCTGTTGCCGTCACAATATGACCCAGGAATGCAACTGAACTTAGCCAAAATTCACATTTTGAAAATTTTGCATATAGTTGGCTATCTCTCAGAGTCTGTAAGGCCACTCTGAGATGTTGCGCATGCTCCTCCTGACTACGGGAATATATTAATATGTCATCAATGAAGACTATTACAAACAAGTCTAAATAAGGCCGGAACACCCGATTCATTAATTCCATAAAAGCCGCTGGAGCATTTGTCAACCCAAAAGACATGACCAGAAATTCATAATGTCCATACCGAGTGCGGAACGCCGGTCTTAGGGACATCAGATGCCCTAATCTTCAGCTGATGATAGCCAGATCTCAAATCTATCTTTGAAAATACCTTGGCACCCTGAAGCTGGTCAAATAAATCATCAATTCGCGGAAGTGGATATTTATTTTTGATAGTCACCTTGTTTAACCGACGATAGTCAATGCACATTCTCATCGAACCATCTTTCTTCTTTACAAATAATACAGGTGCACCCCACGGCGAAACACTGGGTCTAATGAAACCCTTTTCAAGTAAATCCTGCAACTCTTCCTTCAATTCTTTTAACTTTGGCGGAGCCATACGGTATGGGGGAATGGAAATGGGCTGAGTGCCTGGAGCCAAATCAATGCAAAAATCAATGTCCCTATCGGGCGGCATACTTGGTAAGTCTGAAGGAAATACTTCAGGAAATTCGCGAACCACAGGCACAGAGTCAATAGAAGGAACCTCAGCACTAGAATCACGGACATAGGCCAAATAAGCCAAGCATCCCTTTCCAACCATACGCCGAGCTTTAACATAAGAAATAACATTACGGCTAGTATGACCTGAAATTCCTTTCCACTCTATACGAGGCGAATTCGGCAGGGTTAAAGTCACAGTCTTGGCATGGCAATCTAAAATAGCATGATACGGAGATAGCCAGTCCATGTCTAGTATAATATCAAAGTCCACCATATTTAGGAGTAATAAATCAGCACGGGTCTCGAGACCCTCAATTACTATAATACATGACCGATGAACTCGATAAACCACAATAGAATCGCCTACTGGTGTAGACACATGAACCGGAACACTCAGTGGATCACTGGGCTGAATCAAGTATGGTGCAAAATAGGAAGACACCTACGAATATGTAGACCCAGGGTCAAATAATGTAGATGCCTTTCTATCACAAACAAAAATAATACCTGTAATGACGACATCAGAAGACTCAGCCTCTGGTCTGGCGGGAAGTGCATAACATCGGGGCTGTGCCCCACCACCCTGAGCAGTATCTCTAGGACGATCAGCTGCTGGCTGGTCTCTACCTCTATCGGTCCGAGCTCCACCTCTATGACCTCTACCTCCACCTCTATGTCCTCTACCTCCGCCTCTAGCCGGCTGGGCAGGCTGTAAGGGAACTGGGGCCTGAATCATGGCACGAGAACCCTGCTGGTGAGATCTGTCAGAAGCTCGAGGGCAATACTTTGCAATGTGCCTAAGATCACCGCACGTAAAACAAACCCTCGGCTGCTGAAAATAGCGAAGTGGTGGTGCACTGATAGGCTGCTGATCAGAGTAGCGTGGCTGAGAATTACGATCACCTGAAGCATCATGAGAAACCTGAAGAGCTGACCGATAAGGCCTAGGAGGATGGCCTCTATCATAAAAATCTCTATCTCCAGACGAGGTACCACTGAATCTACCCGAATTACGAGATCTCTTATCTGATCCATGTCTCGCTCCCTGTGACAGAGCCATCTCGATCCGGCGGGCTGCATTAGCCGCCTCCTGAAAAGTGATTTCAGTTCCTGCCCCCATAGCCATCTGTAGCCGAATTGGCTGATTCAAGCCATCAATAAACCTCCTCACCCTCTCCCGATCTGTGGGAAGTGTGATAATAGCATGACGAGCCAGGTCCACAAACCTAGTCTCGTACTGTGTGACAGACATAGAACCCTGATGAAGACGCTCAAATTGTCTGCGCATAACCTCCCGCTGAGTTGTTGGAAGGAACTTCTCCAAGAATAATTCTGCAAACTGCTCCCAAGTCAAAGATGACGATCCCACTGGCCTGGATAAACAATAATCTCTCTACCAAGTCTTGGCGGAACCAGATAACCAAAAAGTAGCAAAGTCCACACCATTAGTCTCCACAATACCCATAGTACGGAGAACTTCGTGGCAGCTGTACAGAAAATCCTGTGGATCCTCTGAAGGAGTGCCACTGAATGTGGTAGTAAACAGCTTGGTAAACCTGTCCAATCTCCACAACGCGTCAGCAGACATGGCTGCACCATCATTAGACGGAGTCGCAATAATAGGCCGAGTTGTCTCCACTGGCTGAATCACAGGAACCTGACCCTGGGGAATTACTGGCTCCGGAGTGCGCGTAGCAGGAGTCCTGATTACCTCCTCCAGCCTGAGAAGTGGCTGGTGTTACCGGTAATAAACCTGCTCTGGTGATATGATCCATAAAACCTGCTATACGGACCAAAGCATCCTGAAGATCCGGTGAAAACACACCTCCTCCTCGGACCTGAGCTGGGCCTACTGGAGCTGCTGGGGCTGGAACTTCCTCCTCGATGTGAACCCGAGGTTCTGCCACTCGTGCTGCTGCTCGGGGCTGAGCTCTGCCCCTACCTTGTCCTCTAGGACGACCTCGACCTCGGCCTCTACCACTAGCAGGAGCTGCCGCTGCTGGGACCTCGGGCTGCTGGTCAGTAGATGAGGATGCATGTGTCCTTACCATCTGCGGAAGAACAGAGTAGAAGTTCAATTAACATTTAAAAGATCAAGTCGCACGACTGGAAAGAATAAAGGGAATATTTTCCTAACTCTGTAGCCTCTGGAGGATAAATACAGACGTCTCCGTACCGATCCTTCGGACTCTACTAAGGTTGTTCGTGAGTTGTGAGACCTGTGCAACCTAGAGCTCTGATACCAACTGTCACGACCCGGATTTCCCACCATCGGGGGTCATGATGGCGCCTACTAAATGGGAGCTAGGCAAGACAAATATTAATTACACCTCCATTAATTATCAAATTCTTATTAGGACTTATTATTAAAAACATATAAATTACAGCGGAATAATAAAAATTAGTGGAAGACTTAGTCAAATATGATAAAGAAAACCCAAACATGATACACTACCCAAGACTGGTGTCACAATACTCACGAACTTCTAAGAATAATACACATAATTGTCTGAAAGAAAATACAAGCTGTTTATCTCGATTACATGAGATAACAGAATGAAAAGCATAGATAGAAGAGACAACGGGTCCCGCGGACGCCTGTAAGGCTACCTCGTAGTCTCAGTAGTCGAAAAATCCACAAGTCGCTACCGCCGCTGCTGCTGTCCGTAATCTGTATCTGCGCAAAAAGAGCGCAGAGTGTAGTATCAGCACAACCGACCCTATGTGCTGGTAAGTGCCTGGCCTATCCCAGCGAACTAGTGACGAGGCTAAGGCCAGTCACCCACTTAAACCTGTACAGTTACAATACTCATATATATATATATATATATACAAAATATTTATAAGGAAAGACTTTGCTCTGAAATAATAGTCAATAACTCGTGATATCCAGAATAATATAATCAACAGAATAAATCTTACTTTCATGTCTCAATACCTTTCTCATTTCATATCTCGTGGTAGGCGTACCACCCGCTCCCAACTATCACAGTAACTACATCTTGTGGTAGGCGTACCACCCGCTCCCAACTATATCAATAGGCTACCGGCAACTATGGCCAATGCCAAGATTTAAATCATTTTGTGGACGGCATGCCACACGATCCCATTTCTTATTATATAAGTGGTCGGCGCGCCACACGATCCCAATCCATATATATATATAAGTGGTCGGCGCGCAACACGATCCCAATTCATAAATATATATATTACAGGCATTTAGCCAATAATCTTTGCATCAACAATATTTATAATTACCGGTTTTAAACCAATAATTGATAATAATTTCAACAATTTATCTCCATCACCGGTATAACACCAATAACTCTTAATCAACAATTTATTCATAACTAAATTCCTATTCCTTTGAGCTAGGATAGAACAAACACTTACCTCGAAAGTTTACGAATGATTCAATCCGTAGCAATGCCTTTTCCTTTCGAATTTGACTCCAATCCAATCGTATCTATACACAATTGATTTAATATCATCAATACTACTCAACAAACTAATTCCTAAGACCAATTACAACTTTTACAACATTCTGCCCGGAATAGTAATTTTCGACCCCGGGCCCACATGGTCGGAACTCGGGGTTAGGACCAAAATTCGGTTACCCATCCCCCACGAGTTCATGTATATGATTTGTTTCAAAATCGGACCTCAATTCGAGGTCCAATTTCCCAATTTACGAAAAACCCTATATTTTAACAAAAACAAGAAATTCTACCATGAAAACCTTTGATTTCTATTGAAAAACATGTTTAATGATGCTAGGAATTGAAAGAATTAAGTAAAAAGTGACTTACAATTGTTTGATGAAGAAGGAAACCATGAAGAATCGCAAATGGGTGTTTTTGTTTTGTAAAAAAATGAAGAAATGAACTGAAAATCGTATTTTACAGGTCTCTGTGTTCGCATTTGCGAACATGGGTTCGCAATTGCGAACCCCGACCAATTTCTGGAGTTTGAAAAATAAGCTAAGGCTGGGAAGTTCGCATTTGCGAAGCCAAGGCAAATCTGGGGCTTCGCATTTGCGAACATATGTTCGCAATTGCGAACTAGGCTGCCTCCAGGGACTTTCGCATTTGCGAACGTTTGTTCGCATTTGCGAACGTTTGTTCGCATTTGCGAACAAGACTGGGCTGAGGGACATTCGCATTTGCGAAGAATGCTTCGCATTTGCGAAGCAGGCCTTTTCACTGGAGGCCTCGCAATTGCGAGATTTGGTTCGCATTTTCGAACCCAAACGGTCCTGGGCACCTTCGCATTTGCGACCAAGGGTTCGCATTTGCGAACCCTGCCTTGACCTGCCACCTTCGCAATTGCGAGAAACACTTCGCAATTGCGAAGACAACAGCTGGGTGAAAAACCAGCAGTGCAAAAACTCAGAATTTCATCCAACGGCCTATCAAATCTTTACCCGAGCTCCCCGGCTCCAAACCAAATATGCACACTAACACAAAACCATCATACAAACTTGCTCACGCGATCAAATCGCTAAAATAACGTCAAAATCAATGGATTGAGCCTTAAAACTCAAGAATTCTATAAATTTCATAATTTCCAAAATTTCCAATTCAAGGCCGAAATGCGTCAAACGACGTCCGTTTTCAACCAAACTTTACAGGAAGCGTTTAACCAATATATATGAGCTGTACCGGGCGTCGGAACCAAAATACGATCCCGATACCAGTACTTTTTAATCAAAAATCAGTTTCATTTTCCTTAAACATTTTCAGAAAACAATTTAACAGAAAAATTCTTTTACCGGGGTTCTAGACCTCGGATTTCAATTCCGGACATAT
Organism: Nicotiana noctiflora; assembly: GCA_032618575.1. NCBI lineage: Eukaryota > Viridiplantae > Streptophyta > Magnoliopsida > Solanales > Solanaceae > Nicotiana > Nicotiana noctiflora. The sequence continues at coordinate 42,246 of JASVEL010008634.1, forward strand.
GCCCAAGTTCCATATTTTTCTACGGATTTTCCGAGACAGTCAAATCACGGATCCGGGTCCGTTTACCAAAAATGTTGACCAAAGTCAACCATATCAATATTAATATCAAAATTCTTCAACTTTTTCACATATTTCACATATTTCAACATAACTATTTTACCCAGCTTTGTGCTCGGACTATGCACGTAAATTGAGGCAACTATAAATGAGGTTTTCAAGACCTTAAAAGCTCAAAATGATTAATAAAACAAGTGATGACCCTTTGGGTCGTCACAAAGACCCATCCATATTTAGTTTAATAAAAGGTGGAGCAAGTGGATGCCATTTAATGTAACAAGGAATTGAAGAGTGATTATTGGTAATGGAGGAATTAGTCATGAAATAAAATTCAGCAGCTTTGCTAATTATATGGGACATTTGTAAAAAGTAATTTTCTTTATTAAAAATATGTTTATTCCTAGCTATCCAAATATGCCATAAGATATAACAAATTAAAATTGTAGAAGGTATATTATAAGGAGTGGATACTAAAGAAGTATAAATAAGGGTATGAAGATGATGTATATTAGGAATAAAATTAGTCATATTTATACTTAAGTAGTTCCATAAATGCTTTGTAGCACGGCAATTGAAAAATAAATGTTGGATAGTTTCTTCCTCAAGATTACAAAAGTTGCAAACGTTAGAAGGAATTATACCAATCTTAGCTAAAAAACAGCAGTAGGTAATCTATTATGAGAAATTAACCAAAGGAAAAAATGTTATTTAGGAGGTATGTGTAGTTTCCAAAGCCAATGATAATTGAGATTATGAGGTAATTCTTGATTGGTATTTCCTTGCAAAGCACTATAAATTGACTTAGTAGTGAACATGCCATTCTCAGTGAGATCCCAATAAATTTTATCAGGGAGTAGAGGTGTGGTAGGCATGTAAAGATTTGTAATTTAAGAGGAAATTGAGGGAGGTAAATGAAGAGGTAGTTGATCTAAATTCCAAATACTGTTATGAAAATAATAAGAAACTAATTTTTTATCTTCATCATTAGGTAAAGGACCCTGTATGTAGTTGCGAATGGTTTGATTAGGATGTAACCAGGGATCAGTCCAGAACTTCACATGAGTCCTAGTGGAGAGATTCCATTTAACTCCTAATTGACAGTAAGACCAGGCTGTAGTAATAAGTCTCCATAGTCTAGAACCATGTAGTGGACTTGATTTATGAGAACTAATATTAGCATGCAAAAGTATGTGTCCCCACCAAAGATTTGGATTTTGAAATAATCTCCAAGCTAATCCAGCATGTAAAGACTTATTTTTAATACCTAAGTTTTGAATACCTAAACCTCCCTGATAAGTAGGTTTGGTAACTTGGGACTACTTCACTAGATGAATATGTTTTTGTTGTGGAGTAGTACCCCAAAGGAAATTCCTTTGGTACTTATTGAGTTCCTTTATTATATACTCAGGAATCTTAATGTATTGCATTATATGATTTGGCAGATGATTAAGATTTGAATTAATAAGAGTAATTCTACCAGGTCTTGAAAGAAAAGCTATTTTCCAGCCTTGCAAAGTATTTTTAAAATTGTCTAAAAGGAATTGAAAATCTCTTTTAGAAGCACGTTTTGTAAACATAGGAAAACCTAAGTACTTACCAAAATTATTCCCTTCTTTTGTTTGAAAAAACTTTTCTATGATTTTCCTTGTATCTATATGACAATTTTTTGGAGAAATAAATATGTGATTTTGTAAAATTAATGGTCTGGACAGAATGAAGTGTAAAATCATTAATCACATTAGCAATTTGTAGACAAGTATTAGGAGTAATTTGAGCAGTGAGTATTATATCATCTGCAAAAAACAAATGAGAAATTGAGGACCATTTTTTGAAATTGAGATTGGTATCCATTGATGATAGTCAACAGCCACATTGATACGTCTTGAAAACATTTCAAGGCAAAGAATAAATAAGTAAGGTGAAAGAGGATCACCTTGCCTAATACCTCTTGTTGGGGTAAAATATTCAGTAGGGTTACCATTTATTAAAATGGAAGTAGTAGTAGTCGTAACACAAAACATAATAATATTGATGAGATTAGTGGGAAAATTAAAGGAAACTAAGGTATTTCGAATGAAAGACCATTCTAATTTATCAAATGCTTTTTCTAGGTCTAGTTTTAAGAGCATACTGAGTTTTCGACCTTTCCTTTGCTGAAAGTAATGTAAAATTTCTTGAACAATCAAAGCATTATCAGCAGCACGCTAGCTAGATTGTGTAGGAGAAACTAACTTATCAAGAAAAGGCTTAATTCTATTAACTAGAATTTTAGTAATTATTTTATAAATAGTATTACATAAACTAATAGGATGGTATTGAGAAATGGTAGAAGCAGTATCATTTTTAGGAATAAGACAAAGGAAAGTGTTATTGATAGAGGAGTCAATACAGGAGTTTTTAAAAACTCCATGACAAATTTTTTTAACTGAATGCCCTATTATATTCCAGTACTTCTGATAAAAATAAGGATGGAGATCATCCGGCCCGGGAGCATTCATGGGTTGGAATGAATGAATAGCCCTAAGTATTTTCTCATCTTTTAATGGATGGGATAATAATAAATTATCACCAGAAGAGAGAACATTCGTAGGAAGTACTGATGTGGTAGGTATTGAGGTAGTCATATTAGTAGTGAATAAATTATCGAAAAATTTGATAATATGATTATTAATATGAATAGGATCATTTATCCAATTTCCCCCTTGATCTTGGATATTAGTAATTCTATTTTGTCTTCTACGATTAAGAGTGGAAAGGTGGAAAAACTTTGCATTAGCATCCCCACTATGTTTCTACGTGATTTTAATTTCCAAAAATCTTCTTCTAAAATTAAAATATGTCTATAATCAAGAAGAAGATCTTGTTCTAAATTTTATAAAAAATTACTCGTAGGATAGTGGATAGAAGCTTGAATACCACCTAGTTTGGCTAAAATATGACGTTTACGTTTAAAAATATTACCAAATGTAGACCTAATCCACTCAGTTCTAATTTAGTAAAATTAGTTATAGCAGGAACTAAATGAATATTATCTATCCAAGCCTGTTTAATCACATTAGAAAATGTAGGATGTGATGTCCAAATAGTTTCAAATCGAAAAATATTTTTCCTAGTAATAGTCTTATGATGTAGATCAATTTTAATATGACAGTGATTAGAATGAGATCGTGGAAGATGAGTAACTAATGCTTCTGGAAAATTATTTAGCCAGTCATCATTTGCAACTACACGATCAATACGTTCTAAAATGTTAGCAGAATTATGACGGCCATTAGTCCAAGTATAACGACTACCTTTATAACCTAAATCAAGTAAATGACAGTAGTTAAAACAATCTAACAAATAATTTGAACGTGACATATTAATAAGTAAACCTCCAAATTTATCACATGCATGTGTAATTTCATTAAAATCACCTCCTATAATCCAATGGCCTTTATAATTATCATACACTGTCACTAGATTTTTCCATAACTGTTTGTGTACTGTTAATTCATTACTAGCATAGATAGCTGTAAATAAGAATTTAAATGGCAAAGGATTTACCCGAATATTGCAGTGCACTTCTTGGGCTGTTGTAGCAATTGGCTCTACAGTAAGAACATTTGAAAGCCACAAGAGTGCTTTTCCTCCAGATTGTCCAACTGCTGGAACTTCAATAAGACCAGTAAAGTTAAAGTCATCCATGATATGCTGATGAGTTTGGCAATGAGTTTCCAACAGTACAACCATCGCATGCCTGTTATAGTCAAGAAGCGAACGAAAATTCCTTCTAAAATCAGGTGACTTTGCTCCACGACAATTCCAAATTATAAAATTCATATTATAATTGTCAGTTTCCATCAGTGTATTCCTTGGATTTCTACAATTGTTGATGCACGATCCCGGTCGCAGACTGAAGGTTGGCAGTAGTAAGATTGCATATTTTCCCACTTCCGGATTTGATATTGGCCTTATTCTCATAGAAGTCCTTATCATTCTTTGGGGACACCTTACATATATTTTTCTTTCGTATTGTTCTTTTTGGACAAATACTTTGATTGCATCCAAGAATGCATGCACTGGTCGAGTCTCCCTGTTGATTTCCATTGTTGATGCGAGTTCTGCTTGAAAGTTGTCTCCTTCTTCTGGTGAGTTGTGTGGGTGGACAGGAGATGTTGGAGGTGTTGGTGGTGGTGTGTGTTCTAGGAGAGGTATATGAGGCTGGGGAAGAATATAAGGTCGTATCCAAGGAATGATTGTTGATATTGTTGGGTAGAATGGAAGGTGTACTCGGTGAGGATAGAGGTGTGTCTCGTCCCAAGTTGGATTTGGGAGATTCAAAGGTTGATAAGGTGCAATGTGTGGTGATTGCATGAGATCCCAATGATACCTCGCAAAAGCATTGGTTCCAATTCTCATTCCCTCGGTCACAATTTGTGCTAGGTCTCGAGGGTTGTTGATTAATAGAGTCACTTCTTGTTGGTTTATCTCTATTGTTACTATCAGTGCATGGTCTTGTAGACCTATCACCAGCCATGAAACATGAGTTGGTGTGGTTGGATGACTATGCGCTGTATAAATTATTGAGTGAGGTTCCATGATCAAGTGAGGTGGTGGAAGGTTTTGAGGGGTTGCTGCTAGATTGTGATGTAGCCAATGAGTTTATTGACCCCGCTGACTGTGAAATGGTGCTCGGATATGTTGTAGAGGTGGTGGAAACATTTTTGCAGTCAAGTGAAGAGGTAGTGGAATTTATATTAAGTGAAGTAGTATTATTTTGTATTGTAGGAAGAAGTGGACAAACTTCCATATTAGTGGAAGGTTCAAGCGGTTTGATTGATGGAGTTGGAGTGTGTGTAGGTGATATAGCAGAAGAAATCGAAGAAGAAATCCCATCATCATTACCTACATGCATGGGAGGTGTTGGTGATGTAGAGATTGAAAGAGGGAAAATGATAGAGTCGGCCACTTCAGGTTTGTCTTGCATGGTTGTCTTTGGTAAGGGATTGTGTAATTTAGTAGGTGTAGTAAATGAAGATGAATTGATTTTGGTTACTGAAGGCTGTGTAATTGCCAAGTGGCCGTGTGCATGTGTTGAGGTTGAAAGTGAAATGTTATTTTGACCTATACTAGCCGATTGTATTGAGTGTGCTAAGGGTGTAGAAGTAGTAATTGGCGGTTGGTTAAAAGTAGTAGGATTATCAACAATGTCCAAAGAACTTAAAACATTATACTTATTATTAAACTTAGTTAATGACTCATTAGTAACAGTATTAATAATATCAGAAGATAAAGGAAAAGAAGATTTTTCTAAGGAAAGATTATTGAATGATGAAGCATTATTACTAACATCATTAACAGAAATAGTACCATACTTACCTGATTTACCTGGAGTACCCATTTGTATTTGTTGAGATTGTGATTTCACTGTATTATTTCTACCAGGTTTTTTAGGAAATTGGACTGTTTTCCATTCATTGGAGGGAGTTGTAGCAGTAGGTGATTTTGTTTGGTTAATAGAAGAATTAGGTGTAACGACCCGGCCCATCATTACGGAAATTTCCACCCCGTTACCTTGCATTAGCATATCTTATGCTTCTATATCAGTGTTAGAACCTATCGGGTGAGTTAGGAGTGAATTGAATTAAAAATGAAGCAAATAGCATGTTTAAAGGAAGTCTGAATATGGAAAGTCAACCTAGAGTTGACTATCAAGTTAGAGTGCTCGGAATCAGATTCTGATGATTCGACTAGTTTCGGGGGATCATTTATGACTTAGGAGAGCAGATCGGAATTGAATTTGGAGGTCCGGTGTAGTTTTGGGCTTGAATTGGCTAAGGTTGAATTTTGGCGAAAACCGAATGGTAGGTGAGATTTTGATCCGGGAGTCGGAATGGAATTTTGATAGTTGCAGTAGCTCCGTTAGGTGATTTTGGATATGCCTGCAAATTTTCAGATCATTCGGACGTCGTTTGGTCGGGTTTTTGATTGAATGAGCAATTCGGGAATTTTGAAGAAACTTAGGTTTGAATCCGTGTGTAATTGGTGATTTTGATGTTTAGGATGGTGTTTTTATGATTTGAACAAGTTCGTATCGTGTTTTGGAGTATGTTGGTAGTTTTCGTTGGGGTCCCGGGAGCCCCGGGATGAATTCGGGGGTCCAAACGGACCATTTTGAGCCAAAAAGGGGCTGCTGGAATTGCTGCAACAAAATTGCAGGTTATTTGTTCTCTGCGATCGCGGCCATTGCCACGTGATCGCGTAGTGTATCGAGATGATGCAGGGAAATTGTTCTTCGCAATAGCAGGAGTAGTAATGCAATCGCGTGAGGTTGAGTGTTTGTTCATCACGATCGCGGGTCGGTCGATGCGATCGCGAAAGGTCGTGTTCCTGAGCAGTGCGATCGCGACCCCTTTGATGCGATCACGTAGGGTCGCTGGGTTGAGCACTGCGATCGCGTCCAGGCTCACGCGATCGCGTAGAGGAAAGTTGGCAGCCAGGTTTTTGTGCATCGTGATCGCACGCCCAGTGCTGCGATCGCGTAGAGTAAACGGCCCAGGCAGTGAGTTTAAGTCCAGAAACATTTCATACGGGTTCATTTGCAAAACCCTCCATTTTTGAGCCCTAGAGAGAAGAAATCACGGGAAAACGCTGGGAAATCATCGGGTATTCATCGGAGGTAAGTTCCTTGACTCAAAAACATCATTTTATGGTAAAATTAACATCAATCTTCATGAATTTGGGTAGAAATTGTAAAGGATTGTGGCCTAGATATAGAAAATGAAAATTTGGGTTTTGAAAGGCCAATCGAACTCCGATTTTGGTAAATTTTATATGTACGGACTCGTGGCGAGACGAGGATTCTGGAAATATGAGTTTCGATATTTTTCGAGATGTGGGCCCGAGGCTCGAGTTTTGCCAATTTCGTGATTTTTGATATTTTTCGAGTTCTTTCGATTGGGTTATGTTCTATTAGCCTATTTTGATATATTTGTGCTGATTTGTGCTAGTTTTGACATGCGTGGATGCCGGTTCGAGGAGCTAAGGCATCGCGGGCATGAGCTTTCGTCGGTTCGAGGTGGGTAATACTTGTAAATGATGTCCTGAGGGTTAGTAAACCCCGGACTTGCACATCTTAGTGCTGTGTTGAGGTGACTTGCACGCCGGATAACGGGCGTGGGGTAGAGCACCATTGGAGATTGTGACTTGGTCCGTCCCGCGTAATAAATAATAACACCTAATTGTTGAAATGAATTGGACTAATTATCATGTTTGGGCTTCGTGCCAATTATTTGAATCCTTCGGGGATTGGTATCATTGTTTTGATAACACTGTGCATATTTTATTCTAAATTTAAGGTTTAAAATGGTATTTTGCTATTCAGCATTTTTTTATAAGGTTATGAAAAACTTGAACAAGGTCTTAATAACATTTTTAGCTGTGAGCTAATATGATATTGTTGCCCGTAGGGCTTTCTTGATTATTTGTTAGATTGATTGGGGCCGAGGGCCGTATGTTAGGACATGACATTTTATGTGAGCATATGCATACACATGCATGGATCGGACTGCACGCCGCAGTGGTATACGGATCGGGCTGCGCGCCGCAGCAGGTATGATATTAATATTGTGCTTGGGCTGTAGGAGCCCCTCCGGAGTCTGAACCCCCACAGTGAGCACGGGTACCCAAATTGGATCGGGCTACGCGTCATAGCGGTCATATGCATTGCATTGCATACATACCTTGGCTTACGTGTACTACGTGGCATAACATTCAGCACTCATACATTACTGACACACATGCATTAGTTGCCATATTGACCAGATCTCTTGGTGTAAATTGATAAGTAGTACTGAGCCCGAGGGGCTGATTTGAGTGCGGACTTGCACTGCTTGAGATTGTATCCAGGTATTGGTATATTATTATGAAAGAAAGTAGCTAAAAATCGAGATTCCTAAATAATCTACTCACATATGCTTGAAAGGAATAAAAAGATAGTTCTGTATTGTGTAGCATGAGATAGTGCCTATCGTCGTTTTCTTCCCTTCAGCATTATTTACTTTTATTACTGCTGAGTTGGAAGTACTCACACCTGACTCCCTGCACCTTGTGTGCATATCCAGGTACGTCACAGTGGAGTTGATTCTATTGCGGCTCGAGAGTGCTTTTGGACAGTCGAGGTAGCTACGAGCGTTCGCAGGACCCGATTCTCCAGTTTGTCTGTATTTTTGTTCTGATAATCCCACACTTGTGCACAGTTATATTCACTATTTACACTTTGTATACTCTGTAGAGGCTCATGACTCTTGACCCTTCGGTTTATGGGAGTTGGCAAGTGTTGGGACTTGGTTCCCTATTTTTAATATATCTATCACTGTTATGCTTAAATTGGATAAAGTGAGCTTGTGGCTCCATGATTGTTGTTGATTGGTCGGGCTGGCCTAGCGGTGTGCTGGGCGTCATCACGACCGGATTCGGGGTCGTGACAAGTTGGTATCAGAGCCTAGGTTTACTAGGCCACATGAGTCTTGAGCCGGTTAGTAGAGTCTTGTGGATCGGTACGGGGACGCCTGTACTTATCCTCGGGAGGGCTGCGAACCTTTAGGAAACACTTCACATTTCTTGGAATTCTTATCGTGCGTACTTGATTTAGCTTGAGATATGCTTTTGAAATTCCTTCCGCACGTCTGTGTACGCATCGAGCGCTCAGTAATATAAGTGCCTTATGTGTAGTGGAACGAGTTCAAACTCAGGAAGACTAAAATGATTATGCTATGTGTATCCTGGTGGAAGGTATTGTGCTGAAATGCTAAATTGAGGCGAGATAGGTGGATTGGTTCTCTTGTGTAATTGAAAGGTAGTTGATATGTGTTATGATTCGAGCAGGTACAATGCATGTTCATGTACCAAATATGATAATATGATTTGTGTAGTATTGAGACTAATGTTGTCGATATGCATTGTGATGTCTTGTCGAGTTGTGAATGTATTGCTAGGATGGTTTGGTGATTCTCTGGCAGGTGGATAGGCCAATTTACAAAGGGAACTCTGCCGAAATTTTTGGAAAAATTTGGGACTTAGAAAAGATTTTGTCACCTAAAGAGGGGGCGTAACTGTTGTGTGTGAATGAATGCAAGAATTTCAAAAGAGTTAATATTTCTGATGATTCGAATCTCTGCCGAAGCTTGTAAATGACTTGAGTTTAATCTGACTAGAACTTTGTGGCATCATTTGAGTAAGAATGCTATGAGTAGCTAGAAGTGCCTTGATGTATGGCTCCGAGCTAAGTTGGGGAGGTTGTTATTGATTAACTAATTGCACTGTTGTGTGTGCTGTGTTGGCTCTGTCTCTAGGTATGTTCGGAAATTTCGATAAGGGTTATGGTGCTACGTAGATGTGAAGAAATACTAGGATGTTGTGAACTTATGTTGGTAAAGAATGTTCGGTGTATAGAAAAGAAAGATAGGTAATTGTATCTGTATGTAATCATGTTTTGCGGTGTCAGAGTTCTAGCAAGGCACGAGTGGTTCTGTTCTATAAGACAGTTGAATTACAGCTGAATAAGGGTGAATGACGCCCAAGAATAGTCCTGTGGTGTTCCAGATTTTGCTTGTAACGGTAAGGTGTCTTAAGATTATGTATGTGGATAAAGATGGTGTTTTCGTTAGAAAGGATCAAGACTTGTTTTCTGTTATGTGAATGATGGGATTCTATGTATCCGTATTGGAAGGTAATGATACTAATTCAAGAATCGCATAAAGTTCTTCAAAATAATGTATTGTAGAATGTGGTACTTCTGGGAAACATTGAGGGAGTATTCAATGGCCTATGGGTCTTATGTACGAATCTAGTGTGGTAACAGGAGTTGATGTATTATGGTGTTACAGTAAGCGCTAATATTGAGTTAAAGATGAATTGGAAAGGAAACTGGGTAAATGGAACAACTTGTTAATAAATCAGAATGGTATAAAAAGGAATACAATTGATTTCTGGTATGTGGTTGAAGTAATGAGTCTTGCAGACATTGCAGCAAAGCTCTTGAGTGCTGGCAATTGTGTAACATGATATAGGTATAAGGACTCAATCCTGGCAGTTAAACTTATGCAATGAATGGGAAGAAATAGTTTGTGATGTGTTTTATCATGGTTTGAAGATGAGTATATTCTCCTGTCGGTATGCGAAGCGTGGAATGTGTAATGAGTTTTATTCTATATGGGATCACGAAAGTCCTTGACTAGTTGAGTGCGTTGATGTTGAGGCGGAGGAAAGGGATATGAATTTCCATGTTGTCTTAGTGTGATATGGTATACACGATGTGTTATGGAAAGTTGATAATGGTATATCCTAGATTTTGAGATCAGTGCATAATATATGGGAAGTCAATAAAGATTATTGAGCAGCGCGGACAGCTGCAGGTGAATTAAGAATCGATCTTTCTGATGATTTAAGAAAATTGTACTGCTATTCTATTAACTTAGCAGGGAATATGGTCCAAAAAGGACAAGGTAATGTAAACTGATAATATCTAATGGCATGGTGGTATTCTCTTGTTGGATCGACTGTAATAATTGAGTCGTTGATGGCATAGTGAAATTCTTGGATGGCTTTCGTGGAACGAATGGGCGCTTGATGTGCGTTATGTATTCGTACGGTGGAGTGTGGAACCAGGTATAGCGATTCATGTGTTACATATGTGTTGGAGACTAGAAGTTCTCGTAATCCGCCTATGCAGTGGTTGTATATCGCGTGTATCGGCATCGTTTTGTGATTATTGGAAATCGGAAGCCCTAGTGGCTCTCTCTTAGCTTGATATGATGAATTTGGGTTATGATACCTTATTTCAGACTGGTTGACATAAGTCAGGTCGTCTAGACAAATGTGATATGGACTATGTCGGAAAATGGAACAAATTGCGTAGCAGAGAGCATCAGAGTATGCTCCAACAGAGTAGTTGTACACAGGACCGGCGGACGGCTGGTAGGCATTGCTTTGTCAGTTGGACCTTAGTGGCGGATGTCAGTGTAGAGGTATCTACCATTGATTCAGTTCCAGTATTGAGAAACGTTGTCAGATGCGTTTCATGTGGCCGAGCTTGAGGCTATATATATATATATATATATATATATATATATATATATATATTGAGAAACGTTGTCAGATGCGTTTCATGTGGCCGAGCTTGAGGCTATATATATATATATATATATATGTTTGCTGTAATGAGAAAATTCGACTCGATATGCATTTCCTTTTTGCGAGATTTATGCATGGATCGGGTGGCACGCTGCCACGGGTTATTTGGATCGGGTGGCACGCCGCCACGGGTATGTCATTGGAGCGGGTTGCACGCCGCAACTGAATATTGTGAAAATATAGTTAGTTATATGCTACTGGGTTTACAATACTTCCCCACTTCTGAGGAAAAAAATCCGTTTTGAGTATCGCTTGGCAAATGGCACGTCAGTTGTGTCCTTTCAGGATTTAATAGCATACATTAATTGTTTCACCGTGGGTGAGATTGATTGCTTGAGTTCAGACCTAAATATGTGCGTGGCTGACCATTTTGAGCTTGGTAAATTGAGGTGCTTCATAAGTAATAGTGTTTGGATAGAATCACGAAACGTGGCAAGGCTACGTGATGTTATGACCTCTCGAGGAGGATTCAGGTACTCTATTTCTATAATGCGAGACGCGATCTCAGTTCTATGTTATGATGGCACAGAGGAATTGAATTGCAGCTCTTTTGCTGGAGACAGTTATCATGATTTGAGCTGTCATGATTCGAGTGTGTTCAGGCGTTTCTATTGGAGCCTATGTTGTGCTCGTCGTGGCTTAGGCCGGTGTTGAGGTGTCATATCACCAGTGCGGTGTGTTATAATGGAAATGATCGTTGGAGCCAATAATGAGTGTGAGTATATGTGATTCCAGCTAGTATTTGGTTATTGTGGCCAATTGTTGTGATTAGAGACTATCGTCTCGAGTGAATGGGTTGTCGATACATCATATGATCTCACCCGGAGTAGTGAATATGGGTTATTGCAGTGGATTCGAGTGTATCCTGAGTATAGGCATGGGATTTGCATTGGGCATATGATTTCAGAAAGTACAATGTGATTTATGGTTCAGATGGTCTGTGAAATTTTGACTACATGGTGTTTTCGGACTTTTGTGAGATAGGGTGACGTATGATCGCCTGAAATTATGCTTGGTAAGGTCATTCAGCTATTGGGTGGCTTCTAGTACAACTCTGAGTCCGCTCGAGGATGAGCGTTTGTTTAAGTTGGGGAGAATGTAACGACCCGGCCAATCATTACGGGAATTTCCACCCCGTTACCTTGCATTAACATATCTTATGGTTCTATATCAGTGTTAGAACCTATCGGGTGAGTTAGGAGTGAATTGAATTAAAAATGAAGCAAATAGCATGTTTGAAGGAAGTCTGAATATGGAAAGTCAACCTAGAGTTGACTATCGAGTTAGAGTGCTCGGAATCAGATTCTGATGATTCGACTACTTTCGGGGGATCATTTATGACTTAGGAGAGCAATCGGAATTGAATTTGGAGGTCCGGTGTAGTTTTAGGTTTGAATTGGCTAAGGTTGAATTTTGGCAAAAACCGAACGGTAGGTGAGATTTTGATCCGGGAGTCGGAATGGAATTCCGACAGTTGCAGTAGCTCCGTTAGGTGATTTTGGATATGCCTGCAAATTTTTAGGTCATTCGGACGTCGTTTGGTCGGGTTTTTGATTGAATGAGCAATTCGGGAATTTTAAGGAAACTTAGGCTTGAATCCGTGTGTAATTGGTGATTTTGATGTTTAGGATGGTGTTTTTATGATTTGAACAAGTTCGTATCGTGTTTTGGAGTATCTTGGTGGTTTTCGTTGGGGCCCCGGGAGCCCCGCGATGAATTCGGGGGTCCAAACGGACCATTTTGAGCCAAAAAGGGGCTGCTGGAATTGCTGCAATAAAATTGCAGGTTATTTGTTCTCTGCGATCACGGCCATTGCCACGCGATCGCGTAGTGTATCGAGATGAGGCAGGGAAATTGTTCTTCGCGATCGCAGGAGTAGTGATGCGATCTCGTAAGGTTGAGTGTTTGTTCATCGCGATCGCAGGTCGGTCGATGCGATCGCGAAAAGTCGTGTTCCTGAGCAGTGCGATCGCGACCCCTTTGATGCGATCGCGTAGGGTCGCTGGGTTGAGCACTGCGATCGCGTCCAGGCTCAAGCGATCGCGTAGAGGAAAGTTGGCAGCCAGGTTTTTGTGCATCGCGATCGCACGCCCAGTGCTGCGATCGCGTAGAGTAAACGGCCCAGGCAGTGAGTTTAAGTCCAGAAACATTTCATACGGGTTCATTTGCAAAACCCTCCATTTTTGAGCCCTAGAGAGAAGAAATCACGGGAAAACACTGGGAAATCATCGGGTATTCATCGGAGGTAAGTTCCTTGACTCAAAAACATCATTTTATGGTAGAATTAACATCAATCTTCATGAATTTGGGTAGAAATTGTGAAGGATTGTGGCCGAGATATAGAAAACGAAAATTTGGGTTTTGAAAGGCCAATCGAACTCCGATTTTGGTAAATTTTATATGTACGGACTCGTGGCGAGACGAGGATTCTGGAAATATGAGTTTCGATATTTTTCGAGATGTGGGCCCGGGGCTCGGGTTTTGCCAATTTCGTGATTTTTGATATTTTTCGAGTTCTTTCAATTGGGTTATGTTACATTAGCCTATTTTGATATATTTGTGCTGATTTGTGCTAGTTTTGACGTGCGTGGATGCCGGTTCGAGGACCTAAGGCGTCGCGGGCATGAGCTTTCGTCGGTTCGAGGTGGGTAATACTTGTAAATGATGTCCTGAGGGTTAGTAAACCCCGGACTTGCACATCTTAGTGCTGTGTTGAGGTGACTTGCATGCCGGATAACGGGCGTGGGGTAGAGCACCATTGGGGATTGTGACTTGGTCCGTCCTGCGTAATAAATAATAACACCTAATTGTTGAAATGAATTGGACTAATTATCATGTTTGGGCTTCGTGCCAACTATTTGAATCCTTCAGGGATTGGTATCACTGTTTTGATAACACTGTGCATATTTTATTCTAAATTTAAGTTTTAAAATGGTATTTTTGCTATTCAACATTTTTTTATAAGGTTATGAAAAACTTGAACAAGGTCTTAATAACATTTTTAGCTGTGAGCTAATATGATATTGTTGCCCGTAGGGCTTTCTTGATTATTTGTTAGACCTGATTGGGGCCGAGGGCCATATGTTAGGACATGACATTTTATGTGAGCATATGCATATACATGCATGGATCGGACTGCACGCCGCAGTGGTATACGGATCGGGCTGCGCGCCGCAGCAAGTATGATATTAATATTGTGCTTGGGCTGTAGGAGCCCCTCCGGAGTCTGAACCCCCACAGTGAGCACGAGTACCCAAATTGGATCGGGCTACGCACCGTAGCGGTCATATGCATTGCATTGCATACATACATTGGTTTACGTGTACTACGTGGCATAACATTCAGCACTCATACATTACTGGCACACATGCATTAGTTGCCTTATTGACCAGATCTCCTGGTGTAAATTGATAAGGAGTGCTGAGCCCGAGGGGCTGATTTGAGTGCGGACTTGCACTGCTTGAGATTGTATCCAGGTATTGGTATATTATTATGAAAGAAAGTAGCTAAAAATCGAGATTCCTAAATAATCTACTCACATATGCTTGAAATGAATAAAAAGATAGTTCTGTATTGTGTAGCATGAGATAGTGCCTATCGTGGTTTTCTTCCCTTCAGCATTATTTACTTTTATTACTGCTGAGTTGGAAGTACTCACACCCGACTCCCTCCACCTTGTGTGCAGATCCAGGTACATCACAGTGGAGCTGATTCTATTGCGGCTCGGGAGTGCTTTTGGATAGTCGAGGTAGCTGCCAGCGTTCGCAGGACCTGATTCTCCAGTTTGTCTGTATTTTGTTCTGATAATCCCACACTTGTGCACAGTTATATTCACTATTTACACTTTGTATACTCTGTAGAGGCTCATGACTCTTGACCCTTCGGTCTATGGGAGTTGGCACATGTTGGGACTTGGTTCCCTATTTTTAATATATCTATCATCACTGTTATGCTTAAATTGGATAAAGTGAGCTTGTGGCTCCGTGATTGTTGTTGATTGGTCGGGCTGGCCTAGCAGTGTGCTGGGCGCCATCACGACCGGATTCGGGGTCGTGACATTAGGCTGTGAACTAGTTTCTCTTTGAGAAAAAGTACAAAGACATGACTTATTCGTCCACATTTAGTACATAGTAAATTTAAACATTCATAAAGAATGGTTTGTCTATGATTACCAATAAAAACATGAGTTTTTAGTGGTTGATCCAGTGGAACCTCAACACATAACCGGGCATATCTTCCTCTGGTTGTAGTAGAAGTACAAGTATCCACTGTTAATATTTTTCCAATCTTATTACCCACTTGTTGTAGTATTTTAAGATCATAAAACTTAGTGGGTAATTCTGGTAATCTTAACCAAATGGCAGCATATGTTAACTTAGTTTCAGAAGACATGAACTTTGGTTCCCATTTTCTGACAGAAAGAAAATGGTTTAATATGAACCAGGGTCCATCATGCAGTGCATGGTTTTTGTTTTCTTCCTTTTGAAATTTAAGTAAATAGAAATCCGACCCCAAATCTATCAGAGGTAGATTTTCAGTTGGTTTCCATAAAATATAAACTTTTTGTCTAAGTAATTCATGGCCAATTCTTCTACCGTATAGCTTGATAATAATAGCATGCTGCCATGGCTTGTATATTCTTGCATTTTGTCACGACCCTAGTTCACCAATCGTGAACATGTCGTGATGGCACCCAGTCTCTACGACTAGGTAAGCCTAACACGTTGCGGAATATACAAGCTTATGCACATTTAATAAAAATTAGCGGGAAATGAGACAAAAGGAATGTAATCCGTGCCACTTGGCACATACACCCGTCAAATACACTGTATAAAACACTACCAAGACCCGGAATCCCACGGGTAACACAGACTAAAAGAGAACATACAACTGTAGCTCTATGTATAAAGAGTATCTAACAACGGAATGAAGAAAAAAAAACATCTACTAGCACTAGAATAGAAGGAAGGCCTCCGGATCCGCGGACGTAGCAGATCATACCTCGAGGTCTCCCAAAGCGCTGCTGAATCACCTGGTGTAAGCCTGTCCCGATGTACCTGGATCTGCACAACAAAAGTGTGCAGAAGAGTAGCATGAGTACACCACGGCGGTACTCAGTAAGTGCCAAGCCTAACCTCGATGGAGTAGTGACGAGGAAGGTCAGGGCCCTACTGAGCGAAAACCATTACAAGATGATAATAATAATAATAAGAAGTTTAAATGATAATAATTCCGAAATAACAACAATAAAACGATTACTACAGACCGTCTACAATTAAGCTAACAACAAGTAACAAAACTCAATTAACAAGTCCAGCACCTGTGGGAATTGAACCCACAGTCCCACTCTATAATCAACAGTCCAGGAGCTACAGGAATTTAACCCGCAGTCCCAATAACGGTATCTCTGGGTCTCCAGGAATCGAACCTGCAGCCCGTGTCTCAATACCTAAGGGTGTATCTCAATGATCTCAGGATCTCCGGGAATCGAACCCGCAGGTCCGTATCTCAATAATATATCAATAAACTCCGGGTCTCCGGGAATCGAACCCGCAACCCTTGGATCTCCGGGAATTGAACCCGCAGTCCACAAACAATAGCAAATCCGGGTCTCTGGGAATCGAACCCACAGCCCTGGGATCTCCGAGAATTGAACCCGCAGTCCACCAACACAACAAATAAAGAAAACGCACAGAGAAAACATAATATGCTTAACTACAACTTCACCGAGGACTAGTGCCAACAATTATCAAGAAGTTCAAGTAGGATAATTAGGCAATTAGACAGATAAATCCTACCTAATCATGCTTCCCTCACGAATACCAGGTAAAGGTCACAATTTAATAATTAAGAACAGAAATATCACGGATTGGACAATTTAAGCAAAGTGAGTTACAACAACTAGCGCATGTACACGCCCGTCACCTCGCGTACAAGGCATTTAAACTATCACATAATATCCTAGGGGTAAAGGTTCCCCCACACTAGGTTAGACAAGCCACTTACCTCGATTCCGATACAAAACCGCTAAGAGACAACCCTCTTGCCGCGAATATCCGACTCCGAGTGGCCCGAATCTAGTCAAACCAATTACACAAGTATAAATAACATCGCAAGTAACTAACTACAATGATAAAATTACAGCTACGGCGCGAAAGTGGGTGAAATGACCAAAATACCCCTGAATCCATCGGCTCGGAATTGAAATATTTTTACATTTTCAGAACCCTCGTACTCTCACGAGTCTAACCATATAAAAATCTCCCAAAACGGACCACAAATGGCCCTTCAAATCCCAAATATAATGTTTTTGCTCCAAGCCCTAATTTCTTACAATTTTGCTATGTTTTCATAAATTTCAAGGATGATTCTTCAATAAAATCATGTATTTAGTTCATAGGACTTACCTCTAATCACTTCTTGTCAAAACCCCTTCAATTCTCGTCCAAAAGCTCTCAAGAATGACCAAAAATGGTGGAAAAATGGGTTTGGTTCGCGGATGAAATGTTTTTAAACATTCTGCCCAGGTATTTTGTTCACCGCGATCGCGGAGAACAAATTCTTGGCCAAAAATTACCCTTCGCGATCGCGGAAAATGCCTCGCGATCGCAGTGAACAAATTCCAG
Organism: Nicotiana noctiflora; assembly: GCA_032618575.1. NCBI lineage: Eukaryota > Viridiplantae > Streptophyta > Magnoliopsida > Solanales > Solanaceae > Nicotiana > Nicotiana noctiflora. Next base: position 60,104 of record JASVEL010008634.1, read on the forward strand.
TTCCTCCGGACAGGCTTCAGTAAAATGGTCATAACGTTTTACACACAACTCCAAATGATGAATGGTTTGATGTTATGGAAACTAGACACATAGGGCTATAACTTTCATGTGTTGAGCATTTCCTGAATCCTTATACATTTCTAGATACAAGCTTCCAAATCCATTTATGGGTTTTAGATATACTTCTCGGACAGCATAGAGTGTAACGTACATAACTTTTTCTATATATTTCCAAATGAGGAGTTCTTTAGCTTTATGAAAATTAGACACGATGATCTACAACTTTCGTTTTTGAATCACCTCAAAATACCTTTTAGATAAAAAGATATGATCTTCCAAAGTAGGGCCTGCGCGACAGAAATTTCTTCTTCGCGATCGCGAAGCAATCTACGCGATCGCGATTCATTAGTTTTTTTCTCAGATTTTACTCACCGCGATCGCGACCAATACCCCGCGATCGCGTAGAGCACTGCTGTAGCCAAAAACCAGCAGTGAAAAATGGCCTAGAAATGGTCCGAAACCACCCCGAAACTCACCCGAGGCCCCCGGGACCTCAACCAAAAACACCAACACTTCCTATAACCTTATTCAAACTTGTTCCAATCATCCAAACACGTCCATAAACACAAAAGTTATCAATTTACAACGGATTCAAGCCTAAATTTCTTAAAACTTTCCAAATTTCACATTCGATCTAAAACCCGACCAAACGACGTCCGAATGACCTGAAAATTTGCGGACATATCCAAAATCACATAACGAAGCTACAGAAATTGTCGGAATTCCATTCCGACCCCCGGATCAAAATCTCACCTATCGTTCGGATTCGCCAAAATTTCAAACTTCGGCATTTCAAGCCTAATTGAGCTACGAACCCCCAAAATACTTTCCGAACGCGCTCCCAACCCCAAAATCACCTAACGGAGCTAATGGAACCATCGGATTTCCGTTCCGAGGTCGTCTTAACACCGTTCCGGCTACGGGCCATTTTCTAACTTTAAAGCTCTCATTTAGGGACTAAGTGTCCCAAAATACTCCAAATTTCAGAACCGACTCTCCCGGCAAACCACAATAGCATAAATGATGTTAGGGGAACAGTTAAATTGGGGATTGGGGCATAATTTTTCTAAAACGACCGGTCGGGTCGTTACATCTTCCCACCCTTAAAAGATTCGTTCGTCCTCGAACGAGCATAGAAAACATACCCTGGAGTAGTGAAAAGATGAGGGTACTGGCTGCGCATATCCTGCTCGGTCTCCCAAGTCGCCTCCTCGACCGGCCGGCCCCGCCACTGAACCTTTACCGAAGCGATGTTCTTTGACCTTAGCTTTCTGACCTGCCTGTCTAGAATGGCTACTGGCTCCTCAACATAAGACAGATCCTTGTCTAGCTGAATAGAAGTGAAATCCAACACATGCGATGGGTCACCATGGTATATCCGGAGCATGGAGACATGAAATACGGGGTGAACTCCTGCTAGACTAGGAGGTAAGGCCAACTCATAAGCAACCTCCCCAACACGCCTCAAAATCTCAAAAGGGCCAATAAATCTAGGACTCAGCTTTCCTTTCTTTCCAAACCTCATAACGCCCTTCATGGGCGAGACTCGAAGCAGAACCCGCTCACCAACCATAAAAGCCACATCGCGAACCTTCTTGTCCGCATAACTCTTCTCTCTAGACTGGGCTGCACGAAGTCTGTCCTGAATCACCTTGACCTTGTCCATTGCATCCTGAACCATATCAGTACCTAGCAGCCTGGCCTCGCCCGGCTCGAACCAACCCACGGGAGACCTGCACCTCCTACCATATAGGGCCTCATACGGTGCCATCTGAATACTAGACTGGTAGCTGTTGTTATAAGCAAACTCCGCCAGTGGCACGAAGTGATCCCATGAACCTCCAAACTCAACCACGCATGCACAAAGCATATCCTCCAAAATCTGAATAGTGCGGTTAGATTGTCCATTCATCTGGGGGTGAAATGCCGTGCTCGGCTCCACCCGAGTACCTAACTCCTACTGCACGGCTCTCCAGAACCGTGAAGTAAACTGAGTGCCTCTGTCTGAAATGATGGAAACTGGAATACCATGCAACCGGACTATCTCCCCGATATAGATCTCCGCCAGTCGCTCCGATGAATAAGTAGTGCTCACCGGTATAAAATGGGCGGACTTGGTCAGCCGATCCACAATAACCCAAATGGAATCAAACTTCCTAACAGTCCGTGGAAGCCCGGATACAAAGTCCATGGTGATGCGCTCCCATTTCCACTCTGGAATCTCAATCCGCTGCATCAATCCACCCGGGTGCTGATGCTCATACTTCACCTGCTGGCAGTTGAGGCATCTGGAAACATAATCAACTATATCCCTCTTCATCCGCCTCCACCAGTAATGCTGTCTCAAGTCTTGATACATCTTCGCGGCACCCGGATGGATGGAATACCGTGAGCTGTGGGCCTCTGCTAGAATCAGCTCTCGAAGATCATCTACATTGGGCACACAGATACGCCCCTGCATCCTCATAACTCCATCATCCCCAATGGTAACATCTCGAGCATCACCACGCCGAACTCTATCCCGAAGGACAAGCAAATGAGGGTCGTCGAACTGACGCTCCCTGATGTGGTCAAATAGAGAAGACCGAGAAACCACACATGCCAGAATCCGGCTGGGCTCCGAAAGATCCAATCTAACAAACTGCCTGGCTAAAGCCTGAACATCCATCGCCATAGGCCTCTCCGAAGCTGGTAGATACGCCAAACTCCCCAAACTCTCTGCCCGACGACTCAAGGCATCGGCAACCACATTAGCCTTGCCCGGATGATAGAGAATAGTAATATCATAGTCCTTCGGTAGCTCCAACCATCTCCTCTGACGCATATTCAGGTCCTTCTGCTTAAGCAAGTGCTGCAAGCTCCGGTGATCAGTGTAGATCTCACAAGGAACCCCATATAAGTAATGACGCCAAATCTTCAAGGCGTGAACAATGGCAGCTAGCTCCAGATCATGAACAGGGTAATTCTTCTCATGCACCTTCAGCTGTCTCGACGCGTAGGCAATCACCCTACCGTCCCGCATCAATACCGCACCGAGTCCAACTCGTGAGGCATCACAATATACGGTATAGGACCCCGTACCTGTAGGCAACATCAATATAGGGGCCGAAGTCAAAGCCGTCTTGAGCTTCTGAAAGCTCGCCTCACACTCGTCTGTCCACCGGAAAGGGGCACCCTTTTGGGTCAATCTGGTCATAGGTGCTGCAATCGAAGAGAACCCCTCTACGAAACGACGGTAATAGCTCGCCAAACCAAGGAAACTGCGAATCTCAGTAGCGGAGGAGGGTCTGGGCCAACTCTGCACGGCCTCCACCTTCCTCGGATCTACTCGAATACCATCACTCGACACCACGTGGCCCAAAAATGCCACCGAACTCAACCAGAATTCACATTTAGAGAACTTGGCATAAAGCTGCTTCTCCCTCAGAATCTGAAGCACTATCCTCAAATGTTGCTCGTGCTCTTCCCGGCTCCGGGAATATACTAGAATATCATCAATGAAAGACAATCACGAATGAGTCCAGATAAGGCTTGAACACACTGTGCATCAAATGCATAAAGGCTGCTGGGGCATTAGTCAGCCCAAAAGACATCACGAGGAACTCATAGTGACCATACCGAGTCCTGAAGGCAGTCTTCGGGATATCCGGCTCCCGAATCTTCAGCTGGTGATACCCAGAGCGCAAATCAATCTTAGAAAACACTAGTGCGCCCTGTAGCTGGTCAAATAAATCATCAATACGGGGCAAAGGATACCGGTTCTTCACTGTAACCTTGTTCAGCTGACGATAGTCAATACACAAACGCATAGAACCGTCCTTCTTCTTCACAAACAACACAGGAGCACCCCAAGGCGAAACACTGGGTCGAATGAAACCCTTACCCAACAACTCCTGTAACTGATCCTTCAACTCCTTCAACTCAGGAGGAGCCATACGGTACGGTGGAATAGAAATGGGCCGAGTGCCCGGCAACAAATCAATAGCAAAATCAATGTCTATGTCGGGCGGCATGCCCGGGAGTTCAGCTGGAAATACATCAGCAAAGTCACGTACCACAGGAACAGAATCAATAGAGGGAGTGTCAATACTGACATCCCGCACATAGGCTAGATAAGCTGAACACCCCTTCTCAACCATACGTTGAGCTCTGAGAAAGGAAACAACACGGCTAGGGGTGTGATCTAGGGTACCACTCCACTCAATACGTGGAATGCCTGGCATAGCCAGCGTCACGGTCTTGGCGTGACAATCAAGAATAGCATAATGGGGCGACAACCAGTCCATGCCCAGAATAATATCAAAATCGACCATCCCGAGCAACAATAGATCCGCTCTGGTCTCAAAATTACAAATGGTAACCAAACACGACCGATATACACGGTCCACAGCCAAAGAATCACCCACCGGAGTGGAAACATAAATGGGGGCACTCAAAGAATCCCGAGGCACACCCGGATGAGAAGCAAAGTAAGAAGACACATATGAAAAAGTGGAACCAGGGTCGAATAGAACCGATGCCTCCCTATGACTAACCAGAATAATACCGGTGATAACAGAATTAGATGCAACAGCCGTAGCCCGATCAGGAATAGCATAGAATCTGGCATGTCCCCCCTCTGGAGGGCGGCCTCTGGCACCCTGACCGCCGCCTCTGGCTGGCTGGGCAGGTGGAGTGGCAGCTGGAGCTGGAATGATAGCATGCTGGCTCTAAGAACCACACTGAGGCTACAAAGACTGATGAGGTGCTCCCCTCTTACGCTTGGGGCACTCCCTCACCAGATGGCGAGTATCCCCGCACTCAAAGCAAACTCTGGGAGGACGCGGTGGCTGTGACTGACCGGCCTCACCCCCACTAGTTTGACCCCTGGAAGGACCCCGCGTAGGAGGTGCACTGGAAACTAGGGGAGCATAATAAGGCTCCTAAGGTACTGGAAGAGCTGGAGTGCTACCGACTGCTGGTAAAGCTGAGTGAACTGGTCGGCCGGAATAAACCCTACCAAAACGACCGGCTGATGAAGTGCGGGCACCAGAGAAATGGCCCGACTCATGAGACCTCTTGGCCTCTCTCTCTCTCTGCTCTCTAGGGAGCATACTCTCGATCCTCTTGGCAATGCTCACTGCCTGCTGATAAGATATATCTGTCTCCAACTCCCTAGCCATGCTGGACCAGATCGGCGGAATCGGGCCCTCAATAAATCTCCGCACCCTCTCCCGGACCGTGGCTACCAAAGCCGGTGCGTGCCTGGCTAGACGGGTAAAGCTGATAGCATACTCCGATACTGACATGGAGCCTTGTCGCAACCGCTCAAACTCCAAGCACCAAGAATCCCTAAGGCTCTGGGGAACAAACTCCCTAAAAAATATATCAGAAAACTGTATCTAGATCAACGAGGCAGACTCATCTGGACTATCCAACTCATACGTGCGCCACCAATCATAAGCGGCCCCACGAAGCTGAAAAGCAGTGAAGGAAACCCCGCCGGTCTCCACTATCCCCATAGTACGGAGGAAGCGATGACAGTCCTCCAGAAAGCCCAATACATCATCTGTAGCCAACCCACTGAACACTGAAGGATCATATTTCTTGAACCTCTCTAATCTATGCTGCTCGTCCTCGGAGGCAGCTGGCCTACCTCCAGGCTGTACTAGGGTGGCAGGAGGCATAACAATAATCTCTGGGACCTGCCCCACTGGCGCTTGCTGCTCAGGTGTAGCGGCTGCGGGAGTCTGGGCCCCTCCCTCGGCCTGAGATGTAGCTGCAGTGAGAGGAAGCAACCCTGCCTGAGCTAAAGTGGTATACATATTCATGAACTGGACCAGGGTCTCCTGGAATGCTGGAGTAGTAGCAGCTGTAGTCGGTGTACCAGGTGCCCATGCTCCAACGTGATCCACCGGTGGCACCTCAGCGGCAGCGCGCGCGGGTGCTGTGGCTGCACCTCGGGCGCGTCCTCGTCCTCTGCCTCGGCCCCGGCCTCTGACGGCGGCAACAGGGGGCGCGGGTACCTGATCGTCGCGAGTAGCTCGTGTCCTCACCATCTGTGAGAGAATAGAAAACAGTAGTTTAGATTTTGATGCCAAAAATGTCGCACGACAAGGAATCCAAAAGAAATGAAGAGTTTCCTAAACAGTTACATAGCCCCTCGTGGATAAATACAGACGTCTCCGTATCGATCAGCGAGACTCTAAGTAACCGGTCTGTGTCCCGTGACTCCTATGAACCTAGAGCTCTGATACCAACTTGTCACGACCCTAGTTCACCAATCGTGAACATGTCGTGATGGCACCCAATCTCCACGACTAGGTAAGCCTAACACGTTGCGGAATATACAAGCTTATGCACATTTAATAAAAATTAGCGGGAAATGAGACAAAAGGAATGTAATCCGTGCCACTTGGCACATACACCCGTCAAATACACTGTATAAAACACTACCAAGACCCGGAATCCCACGGGTAACACAGACTAAAAGAGAACATACAACTGTAGCTCTATGTATAAAGAGTATCTAACAACGGAATGAAGAAAAAAAAACATCTACTAGCACTAGAATAGAAGGAAGGCCTCCGGATCCGCGGACGTAGCAGATCATACCTCGAGGTCTCCCAAAATACTCCTAGATCACCGGTAGTGCGTCTGATCAGATGGACCTGGATCTGCACAATAAAAGTGTGTAGAAGAGTAGCATGAGTACACCACGGCGGTACTCGGCAAGTGCCAAGCCTAACCTTGATGGAGTAGTGACGAGGAAGGTTAAGGCCCTACCGAGAATAATAGAAATAATGATGATAATAATAATAATAAGCAGTTTAAATGATAATAATTCCGAAATAACAACAATAAAACGATTACTACAACCATCTACAATTAAGCTAACAACAAGTAACAAAATTCAATTAACAAGTCCAGGACCTATGGGAATTGAACCCACAGTCCCACTCTATAATCAATAGTCCAGGAGCTACGGGAATTTAACCCGCAGTCCCAATAACGGTATCTCCGGGTCTCCGGGAATCGAACCTGCAGCCCATGTCTCAATTCCTCAGGATGTATCTTAATGATCTCAGGATCTCCGGGAATCGAACCCGCAGTCCGTATCTCAATAATATATCAATAAACTCCGGGTCTCCGGGAATCGAACCCGCAACCCTTGGATCTCCGGGAATTGAACCCGCAGTCCACAAACAATAGCAATCCGGGTCTCTGGGAATCGAACCCACAGCCCTGGGATCTCCGAGAATTGAACCCGCAGTCCACCAACACAACAAATAAAGAAAACGCACAGAGAAAACATAATATGCTTAACTACAACTTCACCGAGGACTAGTGCCAACAATTATCAAGAAGTTCAAGTAGGACAATTAGGCAATTAGACAGATAAATCCTACCTAATCATGCTTCCCTCACGAATACCAGGTAAAGGTCACAATTTAATAATTAAGAACAGAAATATCACGGATTGGACAATTTAAGCAAAGTGAGTTACAACAACTAGCGCATGTACACGCCCGTCACCTCGCGTACAAGGCATTTAAACTATCACATAATATCCTAGGGTAAAGGTTCCCCCACACGAGGTTAGACAAGCCACTTACCTCGATTCCGATACAAAACCGCTAAGAGACAACCCTCTTGCCGCGAATATCCGACTCCGAGTGGCCCGAATCTAGTCAAACCAATTACACAGTATAAATAACATCGCAAGTAACTAACTACAATGATAAAATTACGGCTACGGCGCGAAAGTGGGTGAAATGACCAAAATACCCCTGAATCCATCGGCTCAGAATTGAAATATTTTTACATTTTCAGAACCCTCGTACTCTCACGAGTCTAACCATATAAAAATCTCCCAAAACGGACCACAAATGGCCCTTCAAATCCCAAATATAAAGTTTTTGCTCCAAGCCCTAATTTCTTACAATTTTGCTATGTTTTCATAAATTTCAAGGATGATTCTTCAATAAAATCATGTATTTAGTTCATAGGACTTACCTCTAATCACTTCTTGTCAAAACCCCTTCAATTCTCGTCCAAAAGCTCTCAAGAATGACCAAAAATGGTGGAAAAATGGGTTTGGTTCGCGGATGAAATGTTTTTAAACATTCTGCCTAGGTATTTTGTTCACTGCGATCGCGGGAAATGCTTCGCGATCGCGGAGAACAAATTCTTGGCCAAAAATTACCCTTCGCGATCGCGGAAAATGCCTCGCGATCGCGGTGAACAACTTCCAGTTCCTCCGGACAGGCTTCAGTAAAATAGTCACAACTTTTTACACACAACTCCAAATGACGAATGGTTTGATGTTATGGAAACTAGACACATAGGGCTATAACTTTTTTGTGTTGAGCATTTCCTTAATCCTTATACATTTCTAGATACAAGCTTCCAAATCCATTTATGGGTTTTAGATATACTTCTCGGACAGCATAGAGTGTAACGTACATAACTTTTTCTATATATTTCCAAATGAGGAGTTCTTTAGCTTTCGGAAAACTAGACACGATGTGCTACAACTTTCGTTTTTGAATCACCTCAAAATACCTTTTAGATAAAAAGATATGATCTTCCAAAGTAGGGACTGCGCGACAGAAATTTCTTCTTCGCGATCGCGAAGCAATCTACGCGATCGCGATTCATTAGTTTTTTTCTCAGATTTTACTCACCGCGATCGCGACCAATACCCCGCGATCGCGTAGAGCACTGCTGTAGCCAAAAACCAGCAGTGAAAAATGGCCTAGAAATGGTCCGAAACCACCCCGAAACTCACCCGAGGCCCCCGGGACCTCAACCAAAAACACCAACACTTCCTATAACCTTATTCAAACTTGTTCCAATCATCCAAACACGTCCATAAACACAAAAATTATCAATTTACAACGGATTCGAGCCTAAATTTCTTAAAACTTTCCGAATTTCACATTCGATCTAAAACCCGACCAAACGACGTCCGAATGACCTGAAAATTTGCGGACATATCCAAAATCACATAACGAAGCTACAGAAATTGTCGGAATTCCATTCCGACCCCCGGATCAAAATCTCACCTATCGTTCGGATTCGCCAAAATTTCAAACTTCGGCATTTCAAGCCTAATTGAGCTACGAACCCCCAAAATACTTTCCGAACGCGCTCCCAACCCCAAAATCACCTAACGGAGCTAATGGAACCATCGGATTTCCGTTCCGAGGTCGTCTTAACACTGTTCCGGCTATGGGCCATTTTCTAACTTTAAAGCTCTCATTTAGGGACTAAGTGTCCCAAAATACTCCAAATTTCAGAACCGACTCTCCCGGCAAACCACAATAGCATAAATGATGTTAGGGGAACAGTTAAATTGGGGATTGGGGCATAATTTTTCTAAAACGACCGGTCGGGTCGTTACACATTTTCATCAGTTGAAATAGGTATAAAAAAACTAGGATCATGAGGAGCCTCTAATTCATCTTCAAGAGACAGTTGAATTGGAGCAGAAATTTCCATGTTATCAGTTGAAGAAATTAAAGTAGAAAGATATGTTCTTGGAAGTGAAGCACTTTCCTGCTTAGAATTTATGGATTCATTTTGCAATTCACTTTCCATAGATTTTTGATTGAGATGGAAATCTTTGCAGTTGGATGGAGGATTTATGATGATATCTGGTGGTTTTGGAGGTATAGGAAAAGATGATGAACATGGTGTATTATTCATAGAGAGAATTTTTTGAATTTACCATTTCTAATAAAACTACCATTTTTCATATCTAAACTACCCCCGAAACCCTCTTGAAATTACTGACCATAGTTACATTAACCTATGACCCTTAATTCACTATGATTGAAGTTATCAGCTATAAGCAATCTCCTAAAGTTAATTACCTTGACAATGAACATTGAAATGAAGAAAACTAAAACTAAACCCAATTAAACTACCAATCAAATTTGCCAAAACAACCATTGAATCGAAGTCAAACTAAATGAAAATACAACTTAACTAATCAATTTGACTAATTAAACCAACACTCAACAGTGAACTACCAAAACAACAAATCCAAATCAAACTAATATTTGAGCACGAATATGACCAATTAAACTAATGAGAATCAAAGCTTAAAGAAGAACAGCTAAAAAAAGAAATGAGAAGAAAACTCACTGAATCAAAACTTCTCATGGCCAAATCATCGAATTTGATTTCCAATTAATGTTATTCATCTATTTCATCATAAATAGGCACATAACATCAAATAAAAATCAATCAACTTGAAAAACTCCCCAAAAAAGATTTGAACTTTAAGAACCCTAGATCCAAAAATCCCTAAGCTCTGTTGTAATTTGAGAGATTCTGGCGTGGAAATTGTTATGTGGGGGTTAGGAGATTGTGGTGTGCGAATTTGGAGCCATTTGGACAAGGTGTTGTTCTGGGCCTGAGCTTCAAACATATATTCGAGCACATGGGCCTAGATTCAAGGGAAACTGAACTGAGATATAGAAAGATGGTGACAGGAGGAGTCTGGGTGTTGGTTTTGAAGCCATTGGCGTCCGAGCCGCCGTTGGCGGAGGAGATGTCAGTCACAAGATCGATTATTCGAGGAGTTTAGGCGGGATTTGAACTATGAAAATGGTGGATTCATGACGGGGGCATTGAAGCGGTGTATGGGTGTGAATTTGGGAGCCATCGACGATGGTGGCGACTTCTCCGGTGGTGGCGTTACGAGGTTGAGTACGAGAAAGAGGAACTTTGGTCGTTAGGGCTATACAGAAGTGTCACGACCCGGATTTTCCCCCAACATCGGGATCGTGATGGCGCCTACTCGTGGTAGCTAGGCAAGCCACTGTATTCATACTATCCTGTTTTTAACACAATTTTTAATTAAATAAATGTGGAATACTTTATCGAAATAGAAATAACTAATTACAAGATGAAAATCATACTGAAATCCTCAACCCAAGACGTGGAGTCACCAACTCACGAACTACTACTGAATACTACACATAAAAGTTTGAAAGAAATATAACATAATTTCGTTTGTCTCGGAACAAAGAGACTACATCTAGTAACATAAGTAAAGAGAGAGAGACGCCGGGCCTGCGGACGTCTGCAAGCTACCTCGGTCTCAAATGTGATCAACTCCCACGCAATCGATTTACTGCTGCCGCTCCTGATCGTAACCTGGACCTGTGCAAAAACGCACAGAAGTGTAGTATCAGCACAACCGACCCCATGTGCTGGTAAGTGCCTGGCCTATCCCGGCGAAGTAGTGACAAGCCTAGGACCGGACACCCACATAAACCTGTGCAATTCAATATATATGTATACCATAGAATAACAAGAAATAACCAGGTAATAACACAATAAGGAATATCTCAAAGAATTCAATAATTAACAACAGTTAATAAATTCACAAGGAAAAACAAAGTATAATGGAAACACAAGTAATATCAAATCAAGGAATAGCAAGCAGTTGCACGGCATCACCCTTCGTGCTTTTACTCTCATCCTCACCAAATAAGCAAATAAAGTACACGGCATCACCCTTCGTGATTTTACTCTCATCCTCACATCCATAGTACGGCATGATCCTTCGTACATGGTTCAATAACAGGGCACGGCATGATCCTTCGTGCATAATCAATAAAACATGGCACGGCATTAACCTTCGTGCATAAATAATAAAACAAGGCACGGCATCACCCTTCGTGCATTATCACTCTTCCTCACCCAAATAACAATCACAGTTAAGGGCAAAGAAAGAAGCAGTAATTCATAAACCGTCCCAATAAGGGCAATCAATAATTATCTTCACAACAAGTCCCGACAAGGGAGAACAATAACAATTCTACAACCTGACAAAGGTTCAACAATTCATTTCTAAATATATCTCAAAATAAGCATTTTCAATGACTCACGGTCATACTAGATGCCAGTGTATGGATGCTCGTCACCACAGACCATACACCGCACTCGATCACATAACACATAGCACATAATCCTATTCCCTCAAGCTAGGATAGAACAAACACTTACCTCGAATGTTTATGAACGATTCAATCCGTGGAAATGTCTTTTCTTTCAAATTTGGCTCCAATCCAATCGTATCTATACACAATTGATTTATATCATCAATACTACTCAACAAACTAATTCATAGGGTCAATTACAACTTTTACAACATTCTGCCCGGAATAGTGAATTTTGACCCCGGGCCCACATGGTTGGAATTCGGGGTTAGGACCAAAATCCGGTTACCCATCCCCCACGAGTTCATGTATATGATTTGTTTCAAAATCGGACCTCAATTCGAGGTCCAATTTCCCAATTTATGAAAAACCCTATATTCTAACAAAAACAAGAAATTCTACCATGAAAACCTTTGATTTCTATTGAAAAACATGTTTAATGATGTTAGGAATTGAAAGAATTAAGTAAAAAGTGACTTACAATTGTTTTGATGAAGAAGGAATCCGTGAGGAATCGCAAATGGGTGTTTTTGTTTTGTAAAAAGTGAAGAAATGAACTGAAAATCGTGTTTTACGGGTCTCTGTGTTCGCATTTGCGAACATGGGTTCGCAATTGCGAACCCCGACCAATTTCTGGAGTTTGAAAAATAAGCTAAGGCTGGGAAGTTCGCATTTGCGAACTTTTGTTCGCATTTGCGAAGCTGCGAACAAATGTTCGCATTTGCGAACAAATGTTCGCATTTGCGAACACAGGCAGTAAAGGGCATTGTTCGCATTTGCGAACTATTGTTCGCATTTGCAAACAAGGCTGGATTTGGGAATGTTCGCATTTGCGAACTATGGTTCGCATTTGCGAACATAGGCAGTACAAGGGGATGTTCGCATTTGCGAACAAGGCTGGGTCATGTGGGGCTTCGCATTTGCGATCGGGGTTCGCATTTGCGAGCCCTGCCTTGTTCTGCCCCCTTCGCAATTGCGAGAAATGCTTCGCAATTGCGAAGCCAACAGCTGGGTGAAAAACCAGCAGTGCAAAAATTCAGAATTTAATCCAACGGCCTATCAAATCTTTACCCGAGCCCCCGGGCTCCAAACCAAACATGTACACAACCTCAAAAACACATTATGAACTTGTTCGTGCGATCACATCGCCAATATCACATCGTTTTCATCAAATCAAGCCTCAAATTCATGCTTTTCATACTTTTGGTTTTCAAAACTTTCAAACTTGGAACTCAAGGTCCAAAACATCTCAAACGACATCCGAATGTCACCAAACTTTACAGAAATCACATATATAATATTTAAGACTTGTACGGGCGTCGGAACCAAAATACGAGCCCGATACCAAGGTCAATTAATTCATTTCCATTAACAATTACATCAAAAACAATTTCATAGAAAAATTCATAACTTGGGCTCTCGGCCTCAGAATTCGACTCCGGACGCATGTCCAAGTCCCATATTTTCCTACGGACCTCTCGGGACCACCCAATCTCGGGTCCGGACCCGTTTACCAAAAATGTTGACCGAAGTCAACCATATCAATATTAATATCATTTTTATCCAAATTTCTCATAGAATTCATATTTTCGATCACAAAATCTTTCCGGCTACATGCTCGGATTGTGCACGTAAATCGAGGCAACATGGAATGAGGTTTTTAAGGCCTCAGAAGCTCAAAATAATTAATAAATAAGTGATGACCCTTTGGGTCGTCACAAGAAGCTCGGACATTTTAATTAAATTGTAGAGGAAGAATCACAGCTATTTGATGATGGATGAGGGACGGTTCAGAGCAATTTGAGTAATGGGAGCTCCAAACGCTGTCGTTTTGGGAGAGAAGGAGAAATGGACCTGGTATTTGGGTGGGTTGGGCCTGAACGAGTGTGGGATTTCTGGGCATTGATGGTCTGGGCCATAATGCATGGCCCAACTTTAATTGTTTTTCTTCCCTTTCTTTTATTTCCATCTTGTTTTTTCCATTTTGTATTTTTTGGTTTTATAATTTTTTTATATAAAGAATCAAAGATTAAAATAAAATCCCAATAAATTTCAAATTTAAACTAATTAACTCCTAAAAATTTTTAAAAACTATTTCGTGACAAATTCACAATTAAAATAATTAAAATACGAAGTGAACTATTTTTTGTGATTTTTCATGTTTTGTTCTAAAATAAATTAACCCCTAATTAATCCTAAAATATGAAATTAGATCCTAAATGCAAATACATATTTTTTTATTTTATATGAATTAATATGCACAAATAAAATGCAAACAATTAACAAAAAATAACACCAAAATTCACAAAAATTGTAAAAATAAGGAAAAGTCTTTTGTTTGAATTTTGGGAATAATTCATATATAGGGCAAAAATCACGTGCTCACGTATGTCTCGAGGGATATGTTTGGCTATGCAATAAGACAATCGTGGGCATGATATGAAAGATGCACATGACAAAGGCCAAGGACTAAAGGGTTCCTTACTCGGGAGAAGCACAAGCTGAGTGCGAATGCAGGAGGCGAGTGTTAAGCTTGAGGATTGAATTGTTCATGCTAGAGTGATGCTTAGTGCTAGGCAAGAAACGGACATGTCCTAAGCCAACCCCGGGTGTGCACATGGATCAGTAGAGATGAAGAGCCATAGCTAGTCAAGCTACGAGCCTAGAAATCAGACAGGCAACACAATTGGAGTAAGCCTCCAAGGAAAGCTCCACCACAGGCACATGATCGTGCTAGAAAACATGGAAAAGGAAAGGCTGCTATCGACTCCCCCTTTTTCTAAGGCAAAATCAGGCTTATGACATTTGGGAAGACAACTCATTTCCTTTTGGGAGGTGTTAGTGTAAGTCCCCGTAAAAATTTTATGCATAAAACCTAGTAGCTATGGTGTCATGGTCCGAATGATGTGTTAGGAATGCGTAGAATTCTTCGCGGCAAGCTTGCTCTCCGCAGTTTGGATCTTTGGTAGTGATTTAAGTTTCAAAAATGTAAAGAGTCAATTTTTCCAGAAAAGCGTCAATTCTGCGGTCAGGAGTACGACCGCAGATCTACTATGCGAACCGCATTCCTGTCGTAGCGCTTAACACAAGGTTTAAAAATTTGGTGTTGAGAATGCGGTCGATATGCGATCGCAGAATGGATCTACGGACCACAGATCTACCGCATAATTTCTCGAAGGATTTTGAGTGTCAAATCTGCAGTGCACTCTGTGACCGCAGATCAAGAATACGGACCGCATTTTGGTCGCATTCCATAACAGAACTTGTGTAAATTTTGAGGCAATTTCGCGGTCACTATGCGGACCGCATGTTGATTCTGCGATCGCAAATCCGACCGCATATTTGACCCGGCCCAGAAATTTTATAAAATTCAACCCGACCTCTTCTTTAATATAACACCTTTCTCCTTCATTTTATCATATCATCTTACAAACATTAGAGAGAGAAGAGAAAGGTTTTAGAGAGAGAAGTCTTTCATCTTCAAAGATTGTTCCAACTACTTAGTTCAAGGGATTCTAGGGCAAGGATTTAACTTCCCCAAATCAATTGAATGTAAAAACCCTAGCTATTTTCTCTAATTTTCAGTTTTAAAATGGGTAAAGAGAGGTTCGCATATAATAGCTTTTGAAAATGGAATTTTACACTCATGCATGATTATTGAACTTGATTTTTAGTAAAGAGGAAGTGGATAGGCGTAAGAGTCTACAAATGAGGTCGGCAAAGATAGGGTAGCTTGGGTAAGCATAAAGTAGGAAGTTAACGGAAGAAAACTCGACACCAGGTATGTATGGCTAATTTTGATTCTTGTGAACTCGCCTATATGTGTAAAATTTGTTAGTTCGTGTAAGTTTGACTAATTGTGTGAAATTCTTGATGTTGTTGTTGGATATTCAAAGTTGTCGTTGAACTATGAGTGATGTAATATGGAATATGAACCGAAAGATAAATGAGAGATGAATTTGGTAATGAATTGTGAATAATGGTTATAATGGTATATGGTACCTTGTGGAAAAGAAACGAAACACTTGAGGTATGGTAAGTTGTTGAACATAACACTATAAACATTCTCGATTTTGGAAACATTGTAATTTGGTTGTGTTGTTGGTTTAAGAAGTGATTGATAACATGAACCAATTTGTAAGTTATTTATTTGAACTCGTTGTAATTGTGTGTAGTACCTTATCTGCGGTTTGTGATTGTTGTATTTGAAAACTGTATGGTGGGATCGGGTTGCGCGCCGCAACATGAAGAAATAAGGTGTGGGTTGGGGTGATAAGGGTGGACGAGGTAATAAGGGTAGATGAGGTAATAAGGATAGAAAGCGATCGAAATCGCAAATGAAATTGATACAAAATCATTGATATGAAATGGTGAAAGGAGACAGCAGGAGAGTTTGCAACCTGTGGGGCACTGATTGCCCCTTTGTTTGACTACTTGAGATTATGTGGTTGATTTGTTGTTGTTCTACTTGTTTACCCTAAACGTGCTTCGTGTTGAGACTTATATGAAATGAGTAAAAGGTGGAAAACATGGTTAGCTGGCTTAATTGATCCTTGATGTAATTTATTGGTTGTCTTGTCGTCATGATTCTTGTTTAATGGCTTGAGTTTACTTGGGACAAAGTTTGTCCATACATACTAGTACAATTCAAGTGTACTGACGTCCCTTTTTGCCGGGGACGCTACATTTGTGTTATGATTGTAGGTGGATCAGTAGTAGGCACTTCAGCTCATCTTCAGTAGTATCCTTTATCCTCCACTGCCCGTTTTGGTGAGCCCCTTTCTTCCTCAGGGCCCTATGTGGTTCACACCACTTTTGTTTAGATTTCATTTTGGTTTTATAAGGTATAGCCGGAGCCATGTTACCGGCGAGTATTGTGTTCCCTTTTGTATCCTAGAGGCTCTGTAGACATGTAAACTGTGGGATTCCAGTCTTATGTATATATTATGTTATGTCGGGCGTTGTAAAAACTGTAAACTAGTTAATGAATCACTCGTATGGTTTTGTTTATTTATTGCAAAATCATTTATGATTAGTTAGATATTTGGTTAATGAGAAACAATCAGTACAGGGGTAATGCGTGGGAATGAAAGGCACCCAGGTCCGCTTGACTGGGGCTACCCGGTCAGGCACCGGTCATGCCACTCGATTTGGGGCGTGACAAACTTGGTATCAAAGCCTAAGGTTTTAAAGTGTCCTAGGATGTGTCGGAGCCGTGTCTAGTAGTGCCCTTCTTATCGGTGTGTTGTCGACCACATCAGATAAGTTGGGGGTTGCACGGACATTTAGGAATTTACCTATTTCTTTGTTAATCTATATCGTGCGGTAAAGTGCAATGTGGAAATATCTGTGTCTAATTCGCGCCTTGTTCCCAAATTTTCAGAATATGGCGCCTAAGAAGAAGGCTAGACTCGGCCTTGGGGCCAATGCCAGCCCGAGTGCGGCTGCTAATCATGTACCCAATGCCGTGGGCGAGAATGACACAACAGTCCTGAATTTGCCTGGCCCATCTGTTCAAAACCCAAGTGTCCCTATTCCAGCTGCAGCAGAGGATGCCACCATCCCTCCTGCCAGTATTCCTGAGTCAGATACAGTTCCCGCTTCTGGTTCTGGTATCTCTAATAAGGATCTTAGGGGAGCCATTCATATGTTAACACAGTTAGTGGCCGCCCAGGCCCAGAGATCCCATGATACCCCTTTATCCTCCAACTTACAAGGAGATTCCTCCGGCTCTAGAGTCCACCGGTTCTTGCGGTTGGCCCCTCCAGAATCCTCAGGTACCGATCTAGAGGCTGACCCACAAGATTTCCTTGATGAGATCTACAAGACCCTCAGAGTGATGAAGGCTACAGATATAGAGGGGGTAGAGTTGGCCTCTTACAGGCTGAAGGGAGCGGCACGTTCTTGGTTCGAGATGTGGGAGGATTCCCGTGAGGAAGGGAGCCCTCCGGCCATATGGGATAAGTTTGTGGATACATTCATGGACCACTTCTTGCCTACCGAGACAATGGCAGTCTGTGCCACTGAGTTCGAGGTCCTCAAACAGGTCAGTATGAATGTTTGGGAGTATCACATGGAGTTCGTGAGGTTGTCCAAGTACGCTCCTCATTCAGTGTCGACCATGGATGCCCAGGTTCGACGGTTTCTTCAGGGCCTTAGCCTTTTGGTAGTGAATGAGGCCGCTACAGTAGCTTTACACTCAGATATGAACTATGGGAGGATCGTGGGGGTTTGCTCAGGCCACAGAGGCCAGGAAATTAAAGATTCGTGCAGAAAGAGAAAGTAGCAGTTGTGCCCGGTCAATGGTCATTCAGGGAGATCACTTCCAGGGAGAGGGTCATCAGGGCCATCTCAGTCGTATGCTGAGTCCTCCAGTGAGTGCACCACCCTCTGTACACATCCATCAGTTGGGTAGTTATTCGAGACCCGATTCAGACAGCAGGAGGACTCGTCAGTCTGGTCGTCCTGGGGTGAGGTCCCAGCAGCAGGGGAGACCTACATGCCCCAAGTGTGGGAGATTTCATACAGAGACTTGCTACCTTGACATCTCGGTGTGCTTCAAGTGCGGGGTGAGAGGTCACATTCAGCGAGACTGTCGTGCGCCCAGTCAGGGTATGGGTAGGGGATCTACTCAGTCATCCAGTTCTTCGGCTGCTACACCATCAGCGCGTACTCCAGCATCAGCACGGCGTGGTGCAGCTAGGGGTGGAGCTCATGGTAGGGGTGGACCTAGCCGATTCTATGCATTGAGTGGCTGCCAGAAATGCCGAGGCTTCTCCAGATGTTGTTACAGGTATCCTGTCTGTTCAGACTATTGATTGTTATGCCCTTATTGATCCGGGGTCCTCCTTGTCTTATGTAACTCCGTTCATTGCTTCAAGTTTTGGGATAGAAACCGAATAGCTTCATGAGCCGTTCTCTGTGTCGACTACAGTTGGTAATTCTATTATAGCCTCATGAGTCTATAGAAATTGTGTTGTTACGGTGAGTGATCGTGTTACCACAGTCGATCTTATTGAGCTTGGGATGGTTGATTTTGATGTAATTATAGGGATGGATTGGCTCTGTTCATGCTTTGCCAAGCTTGACTGTCCGGCGAGAGTTATGAGGCTCGAGTTCCCTAACGAGCCAGTTATTGAATGGAGAGGAAATGGTATAGTGCCAAGGTGTAGGTTTATTTCCTACCTTAAGGTTTCGAATATGATTAAGAAGGGGTGTATCTATCATTTGGTTCGGGTAACGGACACCACCTCAGAGGTGCCTACCCTCGAGTCCGTGCCAATTGTGAATGAATTTCCTGAAGTTTTTTCGGATGAGCTTCCAGGCATCCCGCCGGATAGGGAGATTGATTTTGGGATCGATGTATTGCCGGATACTCAGCCAATATCCATTCCACCATATAGAATGGTGCCAGCGGAGCTAAGGGAGTTAAAGGAGCAGCTGAGAGATTTATTAGAGAAAGGGTTCATACGACCGAGTGTGTCGCCGTGAGGTGCTCCGGTTCTCTTTGTCAGGAAGAAGGATGGGTCACTTCGAATGTGTATTGATTATCGGCAGCTCAACAAAGTCACTATCAAGAATAAATATCCTTTGCCTCAAGTGGATGATTTGTTTGACCAATTGCATTGAGCAAAGTTCTTCTCAAAAATTGATTTACGGTCCGGGTACCACCAGTTGAAAATCAGGGAGTAGGATATTCCTAAGACCGCCTTCAGAACTCGTTATGGTCACTTCAAATTTTTGGTCATGTCTTTTGGGCTAACCAACGCCTCAGCAGCTTTCATGGACCTTATGAATCAGGTTTTCAAGCCATTCCTAGATTCCTTCGTGATCGTATTCATTGACGATATCCTCATCTACTCTCGGAGCAGGGAAGATCATGCCATTCACCTCAGAGCAGCATTGCAGACCCTTCTACAGCATGAATAGTATGCCAAGTTTTCAAAATGTGAGTTTTGGTTGGAGTTCGTAGCCTTTCTAGGGCATGTTATTTCTAGTGAGGGGATTCAAGTGGATCCTCAGAAGATTGCGGCAGTGAAAGATTGTCCTAGACCCATGACCCCGACAGAGATTCATAGCTTCTTGTGTTTGGCAGGGTATTATCGGAGGTTTGTAGAGGGATTCTCAACCTGTAAGGCCCCAGAAAATTTCGCTAAGTAATATAGGATTCTGTGGTGCCACGTAGGCTAATAATTATATTTTATGTGCTATGAACATTATGGACATCAAGTAGACTTGCTAAATATGAGTATGAGTCTTATGGTAAGTGATATGAGGTCCAAATGAAATCCCAAGTGTAAGCCAAATAGGAAAATTTTTGAAATAGGCCAAAATTCCAAATGGATTCACACAAGGCTCCACTTTAAACGACCATAGATAATTATGTATAAGGTTTTATGTGGTGAATATCATATCAAATGAAAGCCCTCTGAGTCTAGTTTGCAACGCTTCAAACCGTTCGTCATTTGGACATTCCTACACAAAGTTATGATCAAATTACCAAAGGCTGGAAAATGTGATCGTGTGTCAGGTCAAATCTGCGATCCGCATTTCTACTCTGCGGTCCGCATGTTCGTTCTGCGGTCCGCATTTTGACAGCAGATTGAACCAGTGTAGCTTATTTTTGGCTGCCGATTTTGCGGTGCACTTTGCGGCCCGCATGTCCATTCTGCGGTGCATTCTGCGATAGCAGAATTGACATCGCAGGGTTATTTTTTTTATTTTTATAACCCGACCCCATTTCAATATATAGGCTTTGGGGTTCATTTTGGGGTCATTTATTACTAATATTAGAGAGAGGTGAGAGTATTTTAGAGAGAGAAGGAGGAACCCAACATCCAAATCATCCAAATCTTGCATCAATCTTCAAGAATCAAGAACCCAATAGCAAGTTCTTCATCTAAGAGGTAAGATTCTATACCCTAGGGTTTAATTTCGAGTTTGGTGTATAAGATGAGTTATTGAGGTATGATTCTTGGGTTTATTAGTATTGTGTATACATGCATGTACAACATAAGTTTATGGGAAGATTGTTTAACTTAAATAACTAAAGATTGGGTTAGGGAATGAAGGAAGTCTTAAAAAGGGGATTCGGAATCAAGATGCTCAACTAGTGTTTGATAAAATGTTCAAATGAGCTAGTTTCATGAATATCTTTCTAATATGTGTTTAATTTTGTTATGTTTCATAGTAGATTGGAATTGCTAGAGTTTTTGGAGTGTTGTAGTAACTTAAGGAAAGCTCAATCGAGGTATGTATGGCTAACTTTGATTCTTGTGAAATCGCCCTTATGTGTGCAATTCGTTTGGCATGTGTTAATTTGAGAGATTGTGTGTAATTTGTTGATTTTGTTGTTGGGTATCTAATTGATGTTAAACTACATGTGGTGTGGTATGAAATATGAATTGAAAGATAACAAGGGAATTGGAATTGGTGAAGAATTGTGAATAATGGTTATGATGGCCTATATGACACCTTGTGGAAAAGAAACGAAACTCTTGAGAATTGGTTTATTGTGGAAAGAGACGAAACACTTGAATTGTGGAAAATTGTTGAACATACTTGTGTGAATATTTTTGATTATGGAAATATTGTAACTTGGTTGTGATATTGGCTTGATAAGTAATTGAGAACATGAAACAATGTGCAAGTTGCTTATTTGAACTTGTTGAAATTGTGTGTAGTGCCTTATCTGCTGCTGTTTGAAATTGTTGTGTTTTAAACTGTAAGGTGGGATCGGGTTGCGCGCCGCAACATGAAGAAATAAGGTGTGGGTTGGGGTGATAAAGGTGGCCGAGGTAATAAGGGTGGTCAGGGGTAATAAGGGTGGAAAGCGATCGAAATCGCTATTGAAAATTGATATAAAAATCAATAATGTGAAATTGTGAAAGGAGACAGCAGGAGAGTTTGCAACCTGGGGGGCACTGATTGCCCCTATGTTTGACTACTTGCAATTTATGTGGTTGATTGGTTGTTGTTCTATTTGTTTACCTTGAACGTGTTTGTGTTGAGGCTTATCTGAAATGAGTAAAAGGTGGAAAACATGGTTGGCTGGCTTGATTAGTTTTGATGTAATTTAATGGCTTGAGTTTACTTGGGACAAAGTTTGCCCATACATACCAGTACAATTCCAGTGTACTGACGTCCCTTTTGCCGGGGATGCTACATTCGTATTATGATTGTAGGTGAATCAGTAGCAGGTACTTCATCGACAGTAGCATCCTTCATCTTCCACTGCCTGTTTTGGTGAGCCCCTTTCCTTTCGGGGCCCTGCATGGCTCATGCCACTCTTGTTTAGACATTATTTTGATTTTGTGTAAGGTATAGCCGGAGCCTTGTTACCGGCAAGTATTGTATCGTCCTTTGTATCCTAGAGGTTCCGTAGACATGTAAACTGTGGGATTCGATGCTCATGTATATATTATGTTGGGCGTTGTAAAAACTGTAAACTTGTTAATGAATCACTCGCATGGTTATGTTTGTATATCGTGAAATCAGTTATAATTGGTAAGGTATTTTGTTAATGAGAATCAATCAACACAGGGGTAACACGTGGGAATGACAGGTACCCAGGTCCGCTTGACTGGGGCTACCCGGTCAGGCGCCGGTCATGTCCCTCGATTTAGGGCTTGACACAACCCTCGCCTCCCCATTGACTAAATTGACGCAAAAGGCAGTTAAGTTTCAGTGGTCCGAAGCATGTGAGAAAAGTTTCCAAGAGTTGAAGTCAAGATTGACCTCGGCACTAGTATTGGCCTTGCCAGAAGGCACATAAGGATTTGTGGTTTATTGTGATGCCTCCAGAGTCGGGTTGGGATGTGTATTGATGCAGCACAGAAAGGTCATAGCTTATGCTTCCAGGCAACTCAAGAACCATGAGAAAAATTATCCGACGCATGATTTGGAGCTTGCAGCTGTTGTGTTTGCCTTGAAAATATGGTGACACTATCTTTATGGGGTTCATGTAGATGTGTTTTCAGACCACAAGAGCCTCCAGTATTTGTTCAAGAAGAAAGAGTTGAATCTGAGGCAGCGGTGGTGGTTAGAATTGCTCAAGGACTATGATATGAACATATTGTACCATCCAGGGAAGACAAATGTGGTAGCCGACACTCTTAGCCGAAAATCCATGGGTAGTTTGGCTCATTTGGGTGTGGATCAGAGACCCCTGGCTCGGGAGGTTTACCAATTAGCCAACTTGGGGGTTCGTATCTTGGCGTCAGACGAGGGGAATGTTTTGGTGCATAATGGAGCAGAATAATCATTGGTTGCGGAAATCAAGCAAAGGCAGTTCATGGATCCAGCATTGGTTCGGGTAAAGGAAGCAGTTATGAATAATAAGACCTCAGCATTTGTACTCAGCAGTGAGGATGGTGTATTGCGGTGTCAAGGTAGACTATGTGTTCCGGACGTGAACGAACTTCGGGAGAGGGTAATGGCAGAGGCTCATGTTTCCGGGTATTCGGTGCACCCAGGTTCCACGAAGATGTATCATGATCTTAAGGAGATTTATTGGTGGAATGGTATGAAAAGGGGTGTGGCAAGCTTTGTAGCTAAATGCCCGAACTGCTAGCAAGTGAAGGCCGAGCATCAACGACCCGGTGGATTAACTCAGCTTATAGAAATACCAAGGTGGAAATGGGAGATGATCAATATGGATTTCGTGGTGGGGTTACCTCGCACTCAGCGTAAGTTCGACTCAATATGGGTGATAGTGGATCGACTCACCAAATCAGCTCACTTCCTGCCTGTCAAGTCCACTGATACTGCGGAGCAATATGCAAGGTTGTACATCAAGGAGATAGTAAGGCTTCATGGCACTCCAATTTCTATCATCTCAGATCGCGGGGCTCAGTTCACAGCTAACTTTTGGAAGAAGTTTCAGCAAGGTTTGGGAACTCAGGTGAATCTCAGCACAGCTTTCCATCCACAGACCGATGGTAAGGCCGAGCGGACCATTCAAACGCTCGAAGATATGTTGCGGGCTTGTGTCTTAGATTTTAAAGGTAATTGGGATGAACACTTGCCACTGATAGAATTTGCTTACAATAACAGCTATCACGCTAGCATTTTGATGGCCCTGTTTGAGGCATTGTACGGGAGAAGGTGTAGGTCACCAATCGGGTGGTTTGAGGTAGGTGAAGTGGAATTGCTAGGGCCAGATATGGTGTACAAGGCTATGGAAAAGGTTAAGGTTATTCAGGAAAGGATAAAAACTGCACAGAGTCGCCATAAATCCTATGCAGATGTTCGCCGAAGGGATTTGGAGTTTCAAGTCGATGATTGGGTGTTCTTGAGGGTATCTCCTATGAAGGGAGTCATGCGATTCAGAAAGAAAGGGAAATTGAGTCCTAGGTATGTTGGGCCATATCGGATCGTTCAAAGGATTGGTCAAGTTGCTTATAGGCTGGAGTTGCCTACCAAGATGTCATCAGTGCACCCGGTATTCCATGTGTCCATGTTGAAGAAAGTGATTGGAGATCCATCCACCATCATGCTAGTCGAGGCTATTGAGGTTAATGAAGATTTGTCATATGAAGAAGTTCCAGTCGCCATTCTTGATAGGCAAGTCCGTAAGTTGAGGAATAAGGAAGTTGCATCTGTTAAAGTATTGTGGCGAAGCCAACAAGTTGAGGAGGTCATATGGGAAGCAGAGAAAGAGATGAAGGAGAAGTACCCTTATTTGTTCGATCAAGCTTAGAAGAAATTAGACGACCCTTCTACTCCTAGTAACTGTCATCTTGTTCAAGTTGTTTCCCTTTTAGTATTAGTAAAGTCTCCTTCATTTTGTAATGAGTTAAATTTGTTGTTACCTTGGGTCACTTGAACCTTTCTTAATAAATGGAAGCCTTATAAAGATTCACGTGTTAAATAAACAACTAATAGTAAGTGTAGATTGGTAATGGTTTGTTGTGTGTACATGGTGTTCAAGATGATTAAATAAGGTAAGAACTCATTGAAGTGACTAGTTTATGTCAGTTGTAACAATGTAATAGAATATGTGCATTCGTTGAGGTAAGAAAGTGTATACAAGTTGTGGAAAGTGTTGTATTTGTGTATTGTTGTTTGGTAATGTGTTTCGGGGGCCCTCTGACAGGTGGATATGTCCATAATACAAAGGAAACTCTGGCAAAATTTTTCTAAAATATAATAGTTAGTTAAAATTTTGATAGTTTGCATATCATGTCTTTCAAAACCAACTCATTTTCAAAATCCTCATTCAAGAACGAATGATCTTAAGGGGGAGAGGTGTTAGTGTAAGGCCCCGTAAAATTTTTATGCATAAAACCTAGTAGTTATGGTGTCATGGTCCGAATGATGTGTTAGGAATGTGTAGAATTCTTCGCGGCGAGCTTGATCTCCGCGGTTCGGATCTTTGGTATGATTTAAGTTTCAAAAATTCAAAGAGTCAATTTTTTTAGAAAAGCATCAATTCTACGGTCAGGAGTACTACCGCAGATCTGCTATGCGGACCGCATTCTTGTCGTAGAGCTTAACAGAAGGTTTACAAAATTTGGTGTTGAGAATGCGGTCAATATGCGATCGTAGAATGGATCTGCGGACGGCAGATCTACCGCATAAATTCTCGAAGTTTTTTGAGTGTCAAATCTGCGGTGCACTCTGCGACCGCAGATCAAGAATGCGGACCGCATTTTGGTCGTATTCCGTAATAGAACTTATGTAAATTTTGAGGCAATTTCGCGGTCACTATGAGGACACCTATGTTGATTCTGCGATCGCAGATGCGACCGCATATTTGACCCGGTCCAGAAATTTTATACAATTCAACCCGACCTCTTCTTTAATATAACACCTTTCTCCTTCATTTTATCATATCATCTTACAAAAATTAGAGAGAGAAGAGAAGGGTTTTAGAGAGAGAAGTCTTTCATCTTCAAAGATTGTTCCAACTACTTAGTTCAAGGGATTCTAGGGCAAGGATTCAACTTCCCCAAATCAATTGAAGGTAAAAACCCTAGCTATTTTCTCTAATTTTAAGTTTTAAAATAGGTAAAGAGAGGTTCGCATATAATAGCTTTTGAAAATGGAATTTTACACTCATGCATGATTATTGAACTTGATTTTTAGTAAAGAGGAAGTGGATAGGCGTAAGAGTCTACAAACGAGGTCGGCGAAGATAGGGTAGCTTGGGTAAGCATAAAGTAGGAAGTTAATGGAAGAAAACTCGATACTAGGTATGTATGGCTAATTTTGATTCTTGTGAACTCGCCTATATGTGTA
Source organism: Nicotiana noctiflora (assembly GCA_032618575.1). Lineage (NCBI taxonomy): Eukaryota > Viridiplantae > Streptophyta > Magnoliopsida > Solanales > Solanaceae > Nicotiana > Nicotiana noctiflora. The sequence continues at coordinate 86,341 of JASVEL010008634.1, forward strand.
AAATTTGTTAGTTCGTGTTAATTTGACAAATTGTGTGAAATTCTTGATGTTGTTGTTGGATATTCAAAGTGGTCGTTGAACTATGAGTGATGTAGTATGGAATATGAACCGAAAGATAAATGAGAGTTGAATTTGTTAATGAATTGTGAATAATGATTATAATGGTATATGGTACCTTGTGGAAAAGAAACGAAACACTTGAGGTGTGGTAAGTTGTTGAACATAACACTATGAACATTCTCGATTTTGGAAACATTGTAATTTGGTTGTGTTGTTGGTTTGAGAAGTGATTGAGAACATGAACCAATTTGTAAGTTGTTTATTTGAACTCGTTGTAATTGTGTATAGTACCTTATCTGCTGTTTGCAATTGTTGTGTTTGAAAACTGTACGGTGGGATCGAGTTGCGTGCCGCAACATGAAAAAATAAGGTGTGGGTTGGGGTGATAAGGGTGGCCGAGGTAATAAGGGTGGACGAGGTAATAAGGATGGAAAGCGATCGAAATCGCAAATGTAATTGATACAAAATCATTGATATGAAATTGTGAAAGGAGACAGCAGGAGAGTTTGCAACCTGTGGGGCACTAATTGCCCATTTGTTTGACTACTTGAGATTATATGGTTGATTTGTTGTTGTTCTACTTGTTTACCCTAAACGTGCTTCGTGTTGAGACTTATATGAAATGAGTAAAAGGTGGAAAACATGGTTAGCTGGCTTAATTGATCCTTGATGTAATTTATTGGTTCTCTTGTCATCATGATTCTTGTTTAACGGCTTGAGTTTACTTGGGACAAAGTTTGTCCATACATACCAGTACAATTTAAGTGTACCGACGTCCCTTTTTGTCGGGGACGCTACATTCGTGTTTTGATTGTAGGTGGATCAGTAGCAGGCACTTCAGCTCATCGGCAGTAGTATCCTTCATCCTCCACTGCCCGTTTTGGTGAGCCCCTTTCTTCCTCGGGGCCCTATGTGGTTCACGCCACTTTTGTTTAGATTTCATTTTGGTTTTATAAGGTATAGCCGGAGCCTTGTTACCGGCAAGTATTGTGTTCCTTTTTGTATCCTAGAGGCTCTGTAGACATGTAAACTGTGGGATTCCAGTCTTATGTATATATTATGTTATGTCGGGCGTTGTAAAAACTGTAAACTAGTTAATGAATCATTCGTATAGTTTTGTTTGTTTATTGCGAAATCATTTATTATTAGTAAGATTTTTGGTTAATGAGAAACAATCAGCACAGGGGTAACGCGTGGGAATGAAAGGCACCCAGGTCTGCTTGACTGGGGCTACCCGGTCAGGCGCCGGTCATGTCCCTCGATTTGGGGCGTGACAGTTAGGCACCCCTCAAGATCCATTAGTGTGGTTTTAGACCATTTCATATTGTGACTTCACATAATCAAGTAGGACATTTTGGGAGGTTCACATATAATATTGCAAGTAAATCTAAACTTGAGAAAGGTACAGAGGGCGAAAATTATGTGAAAAAAACTTGCATAATTCCACAATAGATAAAAGAGAATAGAGCAAGGGAGGTCCTAGGTTTATGATTAATATGGATCACATCATTGTAATATCCAGCAATCACTTTTCAGAAGAGGGGTCACACGTGATATTAGTGCACCGGTCATCATATCCATATCTACCCTTCCCACCCCACTAAGATATTAAGCGTGGAATGGTATCGTTACGTATTGCATACTATTACCCGTCCCAATCCTATCAGTCTTAGAGGTATTAAGACTACTAATCTTAGAGGGAGGGGAGTTGGGACTTTTCAGGGTTTCAAAAGGAAAAAAAGTCTAGGTGACAAGCAAGAACACATAAACAGTTAGGGGAAAACACATAACAATTAAAGCTCACACAGACCTCCACACTTAAAGGTGCAAATATAGCATGACTTCGGATACTGGTTTGGTCTGAATTAAATAAGGTGTAGGACAGAATAATTCATCATATATTTTCTAGATGAGGTGTCCGAATTAGCCATGACTAGATGTAGTTATCAAAACTGATACATTAATCAATTACCTACTAGCTGGCCTAGGTGAACTTATAGGCAGGATATCTAACAATGTAGAAGTATACTAATTTTAAGGAAAAGTTTTACTGATTTTAGAAAAAATGGGATCTGCAGATTTTAAGACTGGTTTTAAATTCATCACGAGGCTGGTTCAGTTAATCTGATCCTATAGGCATAATTTCTAAGTGTCAATGATTTTCACAGTTGCAATAATCCTATAGACATGATCTCTAAATTAATAGGTTATCATTAAGCCTAAAGTTGTTTGCCTAGTGGCGTATACATGCAGAAATACCAAAAAACCAATAGGCATGCTTTCTAGATACTGAATGCAGGATTATAAAAGGTCCTATATGCATATTTTCTTGTCACGACCCGGATTTTCCCCCAACATCGGGATCGTGATGGTGCCTACTCGTGGTAGCTAGGCAAGCCACTGTATTCATACTATCATGTTTTTAACACAATTTTAATTAAATAAATGTGGAATACTTTATCGAAATAGAAATAACTAATTACAAGATGAAAATCATACCGAAATCCTCTACCCAAGACGTGGAGTCACCAACCCACGAACTACTACTGAAAACTACACATAAGAGTTTGAAAGAAATATAACATAATTCTGTTTGTCTCGGAACAAAGAGACTACAGCTAGTAACATAAATCAAGAGAGAGACGCCGGGCCTGCGGACGTCCGCAAGCTACCTCGGTCTCAAATGTGATCAACTCCCACACAATCGAATTACTGCTGCTGCTCCTGCTCAAAACCTAGACCTGTGCAAAAATGCACAGAAGTGTAGTATTAGCAAAACCGACCCCATGTGCCGGTAAGTGCCCGGCCTATCCCGGCGAAGTAGTGACAAGCCTAGGACCAGACACTCACATAAACTTGTACAGTTCTATTTACATATGTACCACAAATAACATATATATATATATATATGTACATAAACATTTATAAGGAAATACTCTGCTCTGCAATAACAACCAATAACTCATAATATCCAGATTAATCTAATCAACATAATTAAGTTTTACTTTCGTGTCTCAATTCTTTACTTTTCTTTTCTTATCTCGTGGTAGGCGTACCACTCGCTCCCAAATATATCAATAGGCTACCGGCATCTATGGCCAATGCCAAGATTCAAATCACTTTGTGGTCGGCGCGCCACATGATTTCATTTCTTTAATATATATATTACCACAATTAACAAGAATTAACCAAGTAATAACACAATAAGGAATATCTCAAAAGAACTCAACAATTAACAACGGTTAATAAGTTCACAAGGAAAACAAAGTATAATGGAAACACAAGTAATATCAAGTCAAGGAATAGCAAATAGTTGCACGGCATCACCCAAATAAAATATAATGGAAAAACAAGTAATATCAAGTCAAGGAATAGCAAATAGTTGCACGGCATCACCCAAATAAAATATAATGGAAAAACAAGTAATATCAAGTCAAGGAACGGCAAATAGTTGCACGGCATCACCCTTCGTGCTTTTACTCTCATCCTCACCAAATAAGTAAATAAAGTGCACGGCATCACCCTTCGTGCTTTTACTCTTCTCACATCCATAGTACGGCATGATCCTTCGTACATGGTTCAATAACAAGGCACGGCATGATCCTTCGTGCATAATCAATAAAACATGGCACGACATTAACCTTCGTGCATAAATAATAAAACCTGGCACGGCATCACCCTTCGTGCATTATCACTCTTCCTCACCCAAATAACAATCACGGTTAAGGGCAGAGAAAGAAAACAACAAATCATGAACCGTCCCGGCAAGGGACACAATAATCATTCTACAACCCGGCAAGGGTTCAACAATTTATCTTCAAAATATCTCACAACAAATATCAACAACGACTCACGGTCATGCTAGACGCCGGTGTATGGATGCTCGTCACCACAGCCCATACACCGCACTCGATCACATAGCACATAATCCTATTCCCTCAAGCTAGGATAGAACAAACACTTACCTCGAATGTTTATGAACAATTCAATCCGTGGCAATGCCTTTTCCTTTCAAATTTTGATCCAATCCAATCGTATCTATACACAATTGATTTAATATCTTCAATACTACTCAACAAACTAATTCATAAGGCTAATTACAACTTTTACAACATTCTGCCTGGAATAGTGAATTTCGACCCCGGGCCCACATGGTCGGAACTCGGGGTTCGGACCAAAATCCGGTTACCCATCCCCCCACGAGTTCATGTATATGATTTGTTTCAAAATCGGACCTCAATTCGAGGTCCAATTTCCCAATTTATGAAAAACCCTATATTCTAAGAAAAACAAGAAATTCTACCATGAAAACCTTTGGTTTCTATTAAAAAACATGTTTAATGATGTTAGGAATTGAAAGAATTAAGTAAAAAGTGACTTACAATTGTTTTGAAGAAGAAGGAATCCGTGAAGAATCGCAAATGGGTGTTTTTGGTTTGTAAAAAGTGAAGAAATGAACTGAAAATCGTGTTTTACGGGTCTCTGTGTTCGCATTTGCGAACATGGGTTCGCAATTGCGAACCCCGACCAATTTCTGGAGTTTGAAAAATAAGCTAAGGCCGGGAAGTTCGCATTTGCGAACATTTATTCGCATTTGCGAAGTCTAGGCAGTTACTGGGGATTTCGCATTTGCGAAATAAGGTTCGCATTTGCGAACCAGCAGGCTTCTGGGCTTCTTCGCAATTGCGACACATTCTTCGCAATTGCGAAGACAGGCAATTACTGAAGGCCTCGCATTTGCGAGGTTAAGTTCGCAATTGCGAACTATGGTTCAGGTGTGCCAGTGTCGCATTTGCGACACTTTGTTCGCATTTGCGAAATTGGTTGGTTCTGGCAAGCATCGCATTTGCGATAATGGGTTCGCATTTGCGAACCCAGCCTTGAACTGCCTTCTTCGCATTTGCGAGAAATTCTTCGCAAATGCGAAGCCAACAGCTGGGTGAAAAACCAGCAGTGCATAAACTTAGAAATTGATCCTACGGCCTATCAAATCTTTACCCGAGCCCCCGGGCTCCAAACCAAACATGTACACAACCTCAAAAACACATTATGAACTTGTTCGTGCGATCACATCGCCAATATCACATCGTTTTCATCAAATCAAGCCTCAAATTCATGAATTTCATACTTTTGGTTTTCAAAACCTTCAAACTTGGAACTCAAGGTACAAAACATCTCAAACGACATCCGAATGTCACCAAACTTTACAGAAATTACATATATAATATTTAAGACTTGTACCGGGCGTCGGAACCAAAATACGAGCCCGATACCAAGGTCAATTAATTCATTTCCTTTAACAATTACATCAAAAACAATTTTATAGAAAAATTCATAACTTGGGCTCTAGGCCTCGAATTCGACTCCGGATGCATGTCCAAGTCCCATATTTTCCTACGGACCTCTCGGGACCATCCAATCTCGGGTCCGGATCCGTTTACCAAAAATATTGACCGAAGTCAACCATATCAATATTAATATCATTTTTATCCAAATTTCTCATAAAATTCATATTTTCTATCATAAAAATCTTTCCGGCTAGAAGCTCGGATCATGCACGTAAATCGAGGCAACATGGAATGAGGTTTTCAAGGCCTCAGAAGCTCGAAATGATTAATAAAATAAGTGATGACCCTTTGGGTCGTCACAATCTCTACCTCTAAAACAACCGTTCGTCCTCGAATGGACAAAAGAAAGAAGTACCTGAGTCAGGAAACAACTGTGGGTGGCGGCTCCGCATATCAGACTCGGACTCCCAGGCCGATGCCTCAGGAGGCTGAACACGCACAGAAGGATAACTCTTCGACCTCAACTGTCGAACCTGCCGGTCTAGAATGGCCACCGGCTCCTCCTCGTAAGATAGATCATTGTCCAATTGGACAATGCTGAAGTCCAACACATGTGTGGGATCGCCGTGGTATCTCCGAAGCATAGATACATGAAAAACTGGATGCACGGCTGATAAGCTAGGCGGCAAAGCTAATCTGTAAGCCACCCCTCCCACTCTATCTAGAATCTCAAATGGACCAATATACCTAGGGCTGAGCTTGCCCTTCTTCCCGAACCTCATCACGCCCTTCATAGGTGACACTCGGAGCAATACTCGCTCCCCAATCATGAAAGTTATATCTCGAACCTTGCGATCCACATAGCTCTTTTGTCTAGACTGAGCTGTGCGAAGCCTATCTTGAATAATCTTGACCTTATCTAAGGCCTCCTGAAATAAATCTGTACCGAATAACCGAGTTTCTCCCGGTTCAAACCATCCAACCGGAGAACGACACCGCCTACCATAAAACGCTTCATGAGGAGCCATCTCGATGCTCGATTGATAACTATTATTATAAGCAAACTCTGCCAAAGGTAGGAATTGATCCCATCAGCATCTAAGGTGACTTGATTAGCACCTCCTCGCTGAACCGTGTCTCTAAGGTCACATAAATAGGAATCATTATATTGTTGATTGCGGATACGCTCCAATAATGAAGAGCGAGCGATCGCACAAGCTAGTGCTCGACTAGGCTCAGAAATATCCAACCTCACAAATCGATTGGCCAAGGACCGAACATCCAAAGCAATTGGCCTCTGATTGACTGGAATATAAACAAGACTGCCCATACTGGCTGACTTCCTACTCAAAGCGTCAACCACCACGTTTGCTTTTTCCCTGATGATATAAAAAGGTGACATCATAATCTTTCTGCAATACCAGCCACCTTCTCTGCCTCAAATTCAACTCTTTTGTTTAAAGAAATACTGAAGACTCTTTTGATCGGTGTATACTTCACATACTACACCATACAAATAATGCCTCCAGATCTTCAATGCGTGAATAATCGCCGCAAATTCTAGATCATGCACTCGGTAATTCTTTTCATGCATCTTCAGCTGCCTCGAAGCATAGGCAATAACCTTGCCATCCTGCATTAACACTGCACCAAGCTCTGTACGGGAAGCATCACAATAATCAGTATAAGGTCCCGTACCTGTGGGTAAAATCAATATCGGTGCTGTGGTCATGGCTGTCTTGAGCTTTTGAAAGCTCGCCTCACATTCATCTGACCATTCAAATTGAACACCTTTCTGTGTCAATCTGGTCAGTGGGGTTGCAATAGATGAAAACCCCTCCACGAATCGCCGATAATAACCCGCTAATCCCAAAAAACTCCAAATCTCTGTGGCTGATGTTAGTCTAGGTCAGTCCTTGACTGCCTCAATCTTATTCGGATCAACCTGAATACCCTGCTGCCGTCACAATATGACCCAGGAATGCAACTGAACTTAGCCAAAATTCACACTTCGAAATTTTTGCATATAGTTGGCTATCTTTCGGAGTCTGCAAAGTCACTCTGAGATGTTGTGCATGCTCCTCATGACTGCAGGAGTATGTCAATATGGAAACAATGAAGACTACAACGAACAAGTCTAAATAAGGCACGAACACACTCATGCGTATGCACATATCCATGACTCTGAAGTGTGGCCATAAGAGTTATTCTTAAATTACAACATTGTCAATTAACCCTGTTATCAAATACCTTATTCTACAAATCCCACTTTACTCAGAATGAGGTATGGTGACCTCGTGACTATTTTCCCGAATTAATGCGTCATATTTATTCTTACCTGGTGCTCGTCTCAAAGGCTAAGCTCAACGGTTTCAAAATAGAAATGGCTAAATATGAATAGAAACTATACAAGAATTGTCAAATAGTCCTAACGGACATGACTCTTATTTACGAATGCGATACGAAAGTATTAATTCATAAAAGAAGAATTTTAAACACATAAACTCTTACTACCAGGACCCAGTCCTCATAGGATATCCACCGCAGCTTGAAGCTCGGCTTAGAAATATTTCACATTATGCCAAAAATTGGAGGATCTCATCCTCAACTCGGAATCACAGTGCTTGCACATCATATAATCTGAAATTTTTCATTTCATTTCTTTCTTCCTTTCAATAATTGTCCGTCAAAGATAATCACGACATAAAATGAACCCTCATACCGATAGGGCACACAATTAACGATTAAAATTAGTTATTCCGAGAATTATATCAAAACATACTGTAATAAGTAATATAAAGTCACTCTTAGTCTCATGGATATTTAGTGACTAACACCTAATAATAGGGATGTCTATCCTCATGTAATATCTCAACGGGAGTATTTCCCTAAGTAGTACGATTACGATGCTCGCTCATGAATGGAGCATGTTAAACAGACTCGCCTAAATTTTCTTTCAAAAACCAAATCAAATTAAGGGAAAATTATTCTGTTTATAACAATCTGAATTATACACGTGATGACACCATCCGGTGTAATGACCTCCCTCATACCATAAAAAGTATATCAATGGTTGGGTCTCCACCTCTAGGATTTTCACCTCCACCTCTAACATCCCGACCTATACATCTGGCTGGCCATGTAGGATAAATATTAACTGCAATGGAGCGTGTAGCCTGAGTGCTTTCCTAAAATTATATTTCTCCAAAAATTCCACATTCACAGCAATTCCTTTAAGGCTCAGTTAACTTGTTGTTCATGACAATATATATTCGGACACAGTCATTGTGACCTGGTACAATCGTTCAGATCGCATATACTACATATTGCAGAGAATCTCGGGGTGACGTCTTCATAACATTTTCTAAAAATAGATTTTAGTAGATAGCGTTGCATTGATCGGCTTTCCCTCTTGGTAATCTTGTCACAAACATTGATGGCCAATTTCCTCTTTTGCTATGTTGGCTTAACACTGCTGAGCTACCCCGTTTACTCACAAACTCTTCGTTATTCTCTGGGGCGATTTCTTACCCCATGAAAGGAACCAACCTTAAATATGTATAAATTATTTATAGGACCTTTCTATACCATATATATACAGTCCAATAACTCACCATATTTGTCCTTCACAACTCCAACGCATCGACCGAACGTCAAGGTCCGTTGAAACCCAACACGATTTATTAGGTGATCTCTTGATATAATTGCACCTTCCGTTGGGACCATAACTGGTGTGGTAAATACATTATCTTCCCACTATTTATGTGTGCCTTCTGTAGCACAGTAAAATGAACTCCTCGCATTCGACTATTCCCACGTTCTGTAATTCCTCATAAGAACTGTCAAGCACAATCTCGTGGGTTCTCAAAAGATGCACCGCTGAAGGTGGTAGCGAAGACTTTGGTGAAACCTATCCGTCCTCCGTAAAACTTTTGAAGGCATAGTTGATCTATCACCAGTCTGTGCCATTGTTCGGCTGGGTAAGCAGTACGTGACTATGCCATTCGTCGGAAGACAAGAGTGGAAATATAACTTAACACTTTGAAGAACAAATTCGCACGATAAGAAAGAACAAATGAGAGACTCTTTCCTAACTCAATAGACTCTGGAGAACAAGTACAGACGTCTTCGTACCTACCTCTCAAACTCTACTAAGCTTGTTCGTGAGTGGTGAGACCTATGTAACCTAGAGCTCTGATACCAACTTGTCACGACCCGGATTTTCCCCCAACATCGGGATCGTGATGGCGCCTACTCGTGGTAGCTAGGCAAGCCACTGTATTCATACTATCCTGTTTTTAACACAATTTTAATTAAATAAATGCGGAATACTTTATCGAAATAGAAATAACTAATTACAAGATGAAAATCATACCGAAATCCTCTACCCAAGACGTGGAGTCACCAACTCACGAACTACTACTGAATACTACACATAAGAGTTTGAAAGAAATATAACATAATTCTGTTTGTCTCGGAACAAAGAGACTACAGCTAGTAACATAAATAAAGAGAGAGACGTCGGGCCTGCGGACGTCTTCAAGCTACCTCGGTCTCAAATGTGATCAACTCCCACACAATCGATTTACTGCTGCTGCTCCTGATCGTAACCTGGACCTGTGCAAAAACGCACAAAAGTGTAGTATCAGCACAACCGACCCCATGTGCTGGTAAGTGCCTGGCCTATCCCGGCGAAGTAGTGACAAGCCTAAGACCAGACACCCACATAAACCTGTGCAGTTGCAATATTTATATATATATATATGTATATAAACATTTATAAGGAAATACTCTGCTCTGCAATAACAGCCAATAACTCATAATATCCAGATTAATCTAATCAACATAATTAAGTCTTACTTTCGTGTCTCAATTCTTTACTTTTCTTTTCTTATCTCGTGGTAGGCGTACCACCCGCTCCCAAATATATCAATAGGCTACCGGCATCTATGGCCAATGCCAAGATTCAAATCACTTTGTGGTCGGCGCGCCACACGATCCCATTTCTTCAATATATATATTACCACAATTAACAAGAATTAACCAAGTAATAACACAATAAGGAATATCTCAAAAGAACTCAACAATTAACAACGGTTAATAAGTTCACAAGGAAAACAAAGTATAATGGAAACACAAGTAATATCAAGTCAAGGAATAGAAAATAGTTGCACGGCATCACCCAAATAAAATATAATGGAAAAACAAGTAATATCAAGTCAAGGAATAGCAAATAGTTGCACGGCATCACCCAAATAAAATATAATGGAAAAACAAGTAATATCAAGTCAAGGAATGGCAAATAGTTGCACGGCATCACCCTTCGTGCTTTTACTCTCATCCTCACCAAATAAGTAAATAAAGTGCACGGCATCACCCTTCATGCTTTTACTCTGTCACGACCCGGATTTTCCCCCAACATCGGGATCGTGATGGCGCCTACTCGTGGTAGCTAGGCAAGCCACTGTATTCATACTATCCTGTTTTTAACAAAATTTTAATTAAATAATTGCGGAATAACAAATCACACGGTGAAAATCATACTGAAATCCTCTACCCAAGACGTGGAGTCACCAATTCACAAACTACTATGGAATACTACACATAGAAGTCTGAAGGAAATATAACATAATTCTGTTAGTCTCGGAACAATGAGACTACAGCTATTAACATAAATAAAGAAAGAGACGCCGGGCCTGCGGACGTCTGCAAGCTACCTCGGTCTCAATATGATCAACTCCCACGCAATCTATTTACTGCTGCTGCTGCTCCTGATCGTAACCTAGACCTGTGCAAAAACGCACAGAAGTGTAGTATCAGCACAACCGACCCCATGTGCTGGTAAGTGCCTGGCCTATCCCGGCGAAGTAGTGACAAGCCTAGGACCAGACACCCACATAACCTGTACAATTCAATATATATATATGTGTACCACAAAATAACAAGAAATAATCAAGTATTAACACAATAAGGAATATCTTAAAGAATTGGTACAACCGTTCAGATCACACATACTACATATTGCAGAGAATCTCGGGGTGACGTCTTCGGAACATTTTCTTAAAATAGAGTTTAGTAGATAGCGTTGCGTTGGCGGGCTTGCCCTCTTCGTAGGCTTGACACAAACATTGACGGCCAATTCTTAACACTGCTGAGCTACCCCATTTACTCATATACTCTTCGTCATTCTCTGCGGGGGCGATCCTTACCCCATGAAAAGAACCAACCTTAAATATGTATAAATTATTTGGAGGACATTTCCATACCATATATATATACATTCCAATAACTCATCATATTTGTCCTTCACAACTCCAACACATCGACCGGACGTCAAGGTCCGTTGAAACCCAACACGATTTATTAGGTGATCTCCCGATATAATTGCGTCTTCCGTTGGGACCATAACTTGTGTGGTAAATACATTATCTTCCCACTACTTCTGTGTGCCTTCCGTAGCACAGTAAAATGAACTCCTCGCATTCGACTATTCCCACGTTCTGTAATTCCTCATAAGAACTGTCAAGCACGATCTCGTGGGTTCTCAAAAGATGCACCGCTGAAGGTGGCAGCGAAGACTTTGGTGAAACTTGTCCTCCGTAAAACTTTTGAAGGAATAGTTGATCTATCACCAGTCTGTGCCATTGTTCGGCTGGATAAGCGGTACGTGACTACGCCATTCGTGGGAAGACAAGAGTGGAAATTTAACTTAACACTTTGAAGAACAAATTCGCATGATAAGAAAGAACAAATGAGAGACTCTTTCCTAACTCAATAGACTCCTGGAGGACAAGTACGGACGTCTCCGTACCTACCTCTCAAACTCTACTAAGCTTGTTCGTGAGTGGTGAGACCTATGTAACCTAGAGCTTTGATACCAACTTGTCACGACCCGGATTTTCCCCCAACATCGGGATCGTGATGGCGCCTACTCGTGGTAGCTAGGCAAGCCACTGTATTCATACTATCCTGTTTTTAACAAAATTTTAATTAAATAATTGCGGAATAACAAATCACACGGTGAAAATCATACTGAAATCCTCTACCCAAGACGTGGAGTCACCAACTCACAAACTACTATGGAATACTACACATAAAAGTCTGAAGGAAATATAACATAATTCTGTTAGTCTCGGAACAATGAGACTACAGCTATTAACATAAATAAAGAAAGAGACGCCGGGCCTGCGGACGTCTGCAAGCTACCTCGGTCTCAAATATGATTAGCTCCCACGAAATCTACTTACTACTGCTGCTGCTCCTGATCGTAACCTGGACCTGTGCAAAAACGCACAGAAGTGTAGCATCAGCACAACCGACCCCATGTCTGGTAAGTGCCTGGCCTATCCCGGCGAAGTAGTGACAAGCCTAGGACCAGACACTCACATAAACCTGTGCAATTCAATATATATATATATGTGTACCCCAAAATAACAAGAAATAATCAAGTATTAACACAATAAGGAATATCTTAAAGAATTCAACAATTAACCACAGTTAATAATTTCACAAGGAAAAACAAAGTATAATGGAAACACAAGTAATATCAAGTCAAGAAATGGCAAACAATTGCACGGCATCACCCAAATAAAATATAATGGAAAAACAAGTAATATCAAGTCAAGGAATAGCAAACAATTGCACGGCATCACCCAAATAAAATATAATGGAAAAACAAGTAATATCAAGTCAAGGAATAGCAAACAATTGCACGGCATCACCCTTCGTGCTTTTACTCTCATCCTCACCAAATAAACAAATAAAGTACACGGCATCACCCTTCGCGCTTTTACTCTCATCCTCACATCCATAGTACGGCATGATCCTTCGTACATGGTTCAATAACAAGGGCACGGCATGATCCTTCGTGCATAATCAATAAATAAACATGGCACGGCATTAACCTTCGTGCATAAATAAATAAACATGGCACGGCATCACCCTTCGTGCATTATCACTCTTCCTCACCCAAATAACAATCACGGTTAAGGGCAGAGAAAGAAACAACAATTCATAAATCGTCCCATCAAGGGCAATCAATAATTATCTTCACAACAAGTCCCAACAAGGGAGAACAATAACGATTCACCTGTAATATATCTCAAAATATCATTTTCCAATGACTCACGGTCATACTAGACGCCAATGTATGGATGCTCGTCACCACAGCCCATACACCGCACTCGATCACATAACACATAACACATAATCCTATTCCCTCAAGCTAGGATAGAACAAACACTTACCTCGAATGCTTATGAACAATCCAATCCGGTGGAAATGTCTTTTCTTTCAATTTGGCTCCAATCCAATCGTATCTATACACAATTGATTTAATATCATCAATTCTACCCAACAAACTAATTCTTAATACCAAATAACACTTTTACAACATTCTGCCATGAATAGTAAATTTCAACCCCGGGCCCACATGATCGGAATTCGGGGTTAGGACCAAAATCCGGTTACCCATCCCCCACGAGTTCACGTATATAATTTGTTTCAAAATCGGACCTCAATTCGAGGTCCAATTCCCTAATTTATGAAAAACCCTATTTTCTAACAAAAACAAGAATTTTACCATGAAAACATTTGATTTCTAATGAAAAACATGTTTAATGATGTTAGGAATTGAAAGAATTAAGTAAAAAGTGACTTACAATCGTTTTGGTGAAGAAGAAATCCTTGAAGAGTCGCAAATGGGTGTTTTGGTTTTGTGAAAAATGAAGAAATGACTGAAATTCGTGTTTTTCGGGTCTCTGTGTTCGCATTTGCGAACATGGGTTCGCAATTGCGAACCCCGACCAATTTCTGGAGTTTGAAAAATAAGCTAAGGGTGGGAAGTTCGCATTTGCGACAAAAGGTTCGCATTTGCGAACAAGGCTCTTCGCATTTGCGAAGAAATCTTCGCATTTGCGAAGCTTGGCTGGGCAGGCATCCTTCGCATTTGCGAAGAAAGCTTCGCATTTGCGAAGCCAGCACTGGGGACCTTCGCAAATGCGAACAATTGTTCGCATTTGCGAACAAGGCTGGCTTCGCATTTGCGATCAAGGTTCGCATTTGCGAACCTTGCCTTACACTGTCCCCTTCGCAATTGCGAGAAATTCTTCGCAATTGCGAAGCCAACAGCTGGGTGAAAAAAACCAGCAGTTCAAAATTCAGAATTTCATCCAACGGCCTATCAAATCTTTACCCGAGCGCCCCGGGCTCCAAACCAAACATGTACACAACCTCAAAAACACATTATGGACTTGTTCGTGCGATCATATCGCCAATATCACTTCGTTTTAATCAAATCGAGCCTCAAACTCATGATTTTCATACTTTTGATTTTCAAAACTTCTTAACTTGGAACTCAAGGTCCAAAACATCTCAAACGACATCCAAATGTCACCAAACTTTACGGAAATCACATATATAATATTTAAGACTTGTACTGGGCGTCGGAACCAAAATACGAGCCCGATACCAAGGTCAATTAATTTATTTCCTTTAATAATTGCATCAAAAACAATTTCACATAAAAATTCATAACTTGGGCTCTAGGCCTCAGAATTCGACTCCGGACACATGTCCGAGTCCCATATTTTCCTACGGACCTCTCGGGACCATCCAATCTCGGGTCCGGATCCGTTTACCAAAAATGTTGACCGAAGTCAACCATATCAATATTAATATCATTTTTATCCAAATTTCTCATAGAATTCATATTTTCTATCACAAAATCTTTCCGGCTACATGCTCGGATCGTGCACGTAAATCGAGGCAACATAGAATGAGGTTTTCAAGGCCTCAGAAGCTCGAAATTATTAATAAAATAAGTGATGACCATTTGGGTCGTCACAATCTCCACCTCTAAAACAACCGTTCGTCCTCGAACGGACAAAAGAAAGAAGTACCTGAGTCAGGAAACAAGTGTGGGTAACGGCTCCGCATATCGGACTCGGACTCCCAGGTCGATGCCTCAGGAGGCTGACCTCTCCACTGAACACGCACAGAAGGATAACTCTTCGACCTCAGCTGTCGAACCTGCCGGTCTAGAATAGCCACCGGCTCCTCCTCGTAGGATAGATCATTGTCCAATTGGACAGTACCGAAGTCTAACACATGTGTGGGATCGCCGTGGTATCTTCGAAGCATAGATACATGAAAAACTGGATGCACGGCTGATAAGCTAGGCGGCAAAGCTAATCTGTAAGCCACCCTCCCACTCTGTCTAGAATCTCAAATGGGCCAATATACCTAGGGCTGAGCTTGCCCTTCTTCCCAAACCTCATCACACACCCTTCATAGGCGACACTCGGAGCAATACTCGCTCCCCAATCATGAAAGTTATATCTCGAACCTTGCGATCCGCATAGCTCTTTTGTCTAGACTGAGCTGTGCGAAGCCTATCTTGCATAATCTTGACCTTATCTAAGGCCTCCTGAAATAAATCTGTACCGAATAACCGAGTTTCTTGTTCAAACCATCCAACAGAAGAACGACACCGCCTGGTACATCTTCGCGGCGCATGGGTGAATAGAATACCGCGAACTGTGGGCCCCTGCTAAGATCAACTTTCGAATCCCTTTGACATTGGGCACACAAACTCGAACCTGCAATTTCAATACTCCATCATCATCTAGATTCACCTGTGTGGCACCTCTCCGCTGTACTGTATCTCTCAACTCACGCAAATGAGGATCATCAAATTGCCTCTCACGGATACGCTCTAATAAAGAAGGACGAGCGACTGTGCAGGCTAACACCCTGCTAGGTTCAGAAATGTCTAATCTCACGAACCGGTTGGCTAAGGCCTGGACATCTAAAGCAATTGGCCTCTGATTGACTGGAATATAAACAAGACTGCCCATACTGGCTGACTTCCTACTCAAAGCGTCAGCCACCACGTTTGCTTTTTCCCTGATGATATAAAAAGGTGACATCATAATCTTTTCGCAATACCAGCCACCTTCTCTGCCTCAAATTCAACTCTTTTGTTTAAACAAATACTGAAGACTCTTATGATCGGTGTATACTTCACATACTACACCATACAAATAATGCCTCCGGATCTTCAATGCGTGAATAATCGCCGCAAATTCTAGATCATGCACTGGGTAATTCTTTTCATGCATCTTCAACTGCCTCGAAGCATAGGCAATAACCTTGCCATCCTGCATTAACACTGCACCAAGCCCAATACGGAAAGCATCACAATAATCAGGATAAGGTCCCGCACTTGTGGGTAAAATCAATACCGGTGCTGTAGTCATGGCTGTCTTGAGCTTTTGAAAGCTCGCCTCACATTCATCCGACTATTCAAATTGAACACCTTTCTGTGTCAATCTGGTCAGTGGGATTGCAATAGACGAAAATCCTTCTACGAATAATAACCCGCTAATCCCAAGAAACTCCAAATCTCTGTGGCTGATGTTAGTCTAGGTCAGTCCTTGACTGCCTCAATCTTCTTCGGATCAACCTAAATACCTGCTGCCGTCACAATATGACCCAGGAAATGCAACTGAGCTTAGCCAAAATTCACACTTGAAAATTTTTGCATATAGTTGGCTATCTTTCAGAGTCTGCAAAGTCACTCTGAGATGTTGCGCATGCTCCTCATG
>JASVEL010008635.1:0-31653 GCA_032618575.1 Nicotiana noctiflora
CTGCGGCGTGCAGCCCGATCCTCA
The DNA here is from genome assembly GCA_032618575.1 of Nicotiana noctiflora. Classification (NCBI taxonomy): domain Eukaryota; kingdom Viridiplantae; phylum Streptophyta; class Magnoliopsida; order Solanales; family Solanaceae; genus Nicotiana; species Nicotiana noctiflora. The sequence continues at coordinate 25 of JASVEL010008635.1, forward strand.
CATCAACCACTGCGGCGTGCAGCCCGATCCCATACTCAGTCCACAATAAGCAATTAAGTCACAAAACAATTCATTTTTCTTATTTCCAGTTCTCAATTCATAATTTATGAAAAATACTTTAACTTTATTAAGTTTGTAAAAATCTGGTGACTTAGCATTTCAAAAATGTGATTACAACTTCCAGGACTGAGATCAGTGATTTAAGCAATTTTAGCTATCACACAAATATTGTCCTCTAAGGACGCTACAGATCGGCACAAGGCCCCAAACAAGGCTTACAGCCCACAAATATAGCAAATACAGTGTATTTCCAACACTAACATCATATTATTCATTCCCGGGATGGACCAAGTCTCAATCCCCAATCACAATCAATTCCGCACCTGCCACGGTGTGCGAGCCACGCCCTATTAGCGTCACAATGTGCTAAGCCGGGGTTTCGAACCCTCAAGCTACAATATACACAAACTACTCACCTCTAGCCGGTCGTAGACTCGTCCGCGATGCCTTTTCCTTTGAATTTCGTTGCCTCGTGTGTAGAATCTAGTCAAATAACAATAATTATATCAATTACGGGTCAAAGAATCATAACCCACTTCAATTTATATGAAATTCGCAAAATTACACTAAGTTGGTAAAACCCGACCCCGGGCCCCACTGCTCGGAAAATTCCGAAATTAGTACCAACACGATCCTTATCTCGCCACGAGTCCGTACATATAAAATTTATCGAAATCGGAGTTCAAATGGCCTCCCAAATCCAAAAATCCCGTTTTCAAAACTTAGGCCACATTTCTTCAAGATTTCAACCCAATTTCATGAAGATTGATGCTAATACTACCATAAATTGATGTTTTTGAGTCAAGAATCTTACCTCCGACGATACCCGATGACTTCTCTGTGATTTCCTCGAGTTTTCTTCTCTCTAGGGCTTGAAATTGAGTTTTGGGAATGTAAACCCGTAACTCTCTGTTTCTGGACTTAAGTTCACTGCCAGAACAGGTTCTTCTACGCGATCGCGACTTGCTTCACGCGATCGCGATGCTCAAAATCTCAGCCTCACGCGATCGCGACTTCCTTCACGCGATCGCGATGCACAATCCCCCCGCCTCACGCGATCGCGTCCTTCATTCCTGCGATCGCGTAGCTCATTCTCCCTGGACCCATTTCTTCTTCTACGCGATCGCGTATATTGGCCTGCGATCGCGATTAACACCCATTCAATTCTACGCGATCGCGACGGTTACCCTGCGATCGCGATGCCTTAGCTCCCAGCTCTACGCGATCGCATCCCCATCCCCGCGATCGCGGAGAGCAATTGTCTGCTGAGGTTATGACAGCAACCAGATTTTGCTCTTTTCTTTCAAAAATGGTCCGTTTGGACCCCCGTATTCATCCCGAGACTCCCGGGACCCCAACGAAAACCACCAACATACTCCAAATCATGATACGAACTTGTTCCAACCATAAAAACACCATACTAAACATCAAAATCACCAATTACCCACGGATTCAAGCCTAAATTTCTTAAAAACTTTCAAAACTAACATTCAATCCAAAACCCGATCGAACGATGTCCGAATGACCTGAAAATTTGCAGACATATCCAAAATCACATAACGAAGCTACAAAAATTGTCGGAATTCCATTCCGACCCCGGATCAAAATATCACCTACCATCCGGTTTTCGCCAAAATTCAACATTCGCCAACTCAAGCTTAAAACTACACCGGACCTCCGAATTCAATTCCGATTGTTCTCCTAAGTCATAAATGATCCCCCGGAACTAGTCGAATCATCAGAATCCCGGTTCCGAGCACTCTAACTCAATAGTCAACTCTTGGTTGACTTTTCATATTCAAGTTTTCTTCAAACATGCTATTTGTTTCATTTTCAATCCAAATCGCTCCTAACTCACCCGATATACTCCAATACTGTTTTAAAAGCATAATATATGTAAATGCAAGGTAACGGGGTGGTAATTCCCGTAACAACGGGCCGGGTCGTTACAGGTTGAGCCCCAGTTTTATGCTTTGCCAGCCAGATCTGAGGCCGAGTTGTTAGATACTATTATTACAGGTACTATTCTGGTTTGTGATAAAGATGCGTCAGTGCTATTTGACCTTGGGTCTACATATTCATATGTGTCGTCCTATTTTTCACCCTGCCTGGCTATGTCTAGTTATGTTTGGACATTCTTGTCTATGTATCTACACCGGTAGGTGACTCCATAGTAGTCGACTGGGTGCATCATGCCTGCGTGGTTGTGTTTGAGGGTCTTGAGACCCGTGTTGATTTATTACTTTTAGATATGATGGATTTTGATGTTATATGGGGATGGATTAGTAGTCCCCGTATCATGCTATCTTAGATCATCACGCCAAGACCGTGACCTTGGCTTTGCTAGAATTACCCCAATTAGAGTGTAAAGGGACCCCAAGTCATGCCACCCATAGTTTTATTTCATACGTTAAGGCTCGACGCATGGTTAAGAAGGGGTGTTTAGCTTATCTGACGTATATTCGCGACTCCAGCGTAGAGGTTCCTTCTATTGACTCTGTTCCCATTGTACGTGAGTTTCTCGAGGTTTTCCCTTCAAACCTATAGGGTATGTCGCTCGACAAGGATATTGATTTTTGTATTGATCTGGTTCTGGTCATGCATTCCATTTCTATTCCGTAGTATCGCATGGCCCCGCTAGAGCTAAAGGAGTTAAAGGACCAGTTGTAGGATTTACTAAAGAAGGGTTTTATTAGACCTAGTGTTTCTCCTTGGGGTACGCCAGTGTTATTTGTGAAGAAGAAGGATGGTTCGATGTGGATGTGTATTTATTAGCAGCAGTTGAAAAAGGTGATAGTAAAGAACAAATATCCACTACCGAGGATTGATGATTTGTTTGACCAACTTCAGGGAGCAAGGGTGTTCTCAAAGATAGACTTGACATCTGGCTACATCAGCTGAGGATTAGGGCATCTGATGTCAGTAAGATAGCTTTTCTCACTCGGTATGGGCACTATAAGTTTTTAGTCATGTCATTTGGCTTGACAATGCCCAGCAACATTTATGGAGTTGATGAACCGGGTGTTCAGGCTTTATCTAGACTTGTTCATGATAGTTTTTATAGATGATATTCTGGTGTACTCTTGTAGCCAGGAAGAGCACGAGCAACACCTTAGAGTGGTTCTTCAGACTCTGAAGGATAGTCAGCTATATGCTACGTTTTCAAAGTGCGAGTTCTGGTTGAGTTCAATTGCATTTCTGGGTCATATTGTATCAGCATATGGTATTCAGATGGACTCGAAGAAGATACAGGAATTCAAGAATTGGGCTCGACCAGCTTCAGTGACCAAGATTCGGAGTTTCTTGGGGTTAGCAAGTTATACCGTCGGTTCGTAGAAGAGTTTTCTTATATCGCAGCCCCGATGACCAGATTGACCTAGAAGGTCGCCCAGTTTAGGTGGTCAGATGAGTGTGAGGCGAGCTTTCAGAAGCTTAAGACAGCTCTGACTATTGCACCAGCATTGGTTTTGCCCACGGGTTTAGGGCCCTACACAGTCTATTGTTATGCTTCCCGTATTGAGCTTGGAGTAGTATTGATGCAGGATGGCATAGTTATTGCCTATGCCTCGAGATAGTTGCAGATCTATGAGAAGAATTATCTCGTTGATGACCTAGAGTTGGTAGCGGTTGTTCATGCTTTAAAGATTTGGAAGCATTACCTATATGGTGTGACATGTGAGGTGTACACGGATCACAAGAGCCTTCAGTACTTGTTTAAGCAGAAGGAGTTGAATGTGAGGCAGTGGAGGTTGTTAGAGTTTTTGAAAGATTATGATGTTACTATCTTATATCACCCGGGTAAGGCCAATGTGGTAGCTGATATATTAAGTAGGAAGTATGCCAGCATGGGTAGTCTTGCTTATATCAAGGTCAGCCAAAGACCGCTTGCTTTAGATATTTGGGCCTTAGCCAATCGATTTGTGAGATTAGATATTTCTGAGCCTAGCAGACTGGTGGCTTGCAGAGTCGCTCGTTCTTTTTTAGTAGAGCGTATCCGTGATCGGTAGTTTGATGATCCCCATTTTTGTATCTTGAGAGACACGGTGCAGCGTGGAGGTGCCACGAAGGTGACATTAGGTGATGACGGTGTGTTGAAATTGTAGGGGAGAGTTTGTGTGCCCAATATAGATGAGATTCTTGATCGAGTGGGAGAGATGGCTTATAGACTTGCATTGCCACCTAGCTTATTGGCCGTGCATCCAATTTTTCATGTATCTATGCTTCGGAGGTATCACGGCGATCCTACACATGTGTTAGACTTTAGCACTGTCTAGTTGGACAAGGATTTATCTTGTGAGGAAGAGCCGGTAGCTATTATAGACCGGCAGGTCGTCAGTTGAGATCTAGGAGTTTTCCCTCTGTTCGTGTTCAGTGGAGAGGTCAGCCCCCTGAGGCCTCGACCTGGGAGTCCAAGTCTGATATGCGGAGCCATTATCCACATATGTTCCCCGACTCAGGTACTTATTTCTTTTGTCCGTTCGAGGACGAACAATTATTTTAGAGGTGGAGGATGTGACGACCCAAATGGGTCATCACCTGTTTCTTCATCCGTTCCATGCTTCTGAGGCCTTGAAAAGTTTATTTTCTATTGCCTCAATTTGCATGCACAGTCCAAGCGCATAGACGGAAAGCTTTTATGTTGAAATATGTGAAATCTATGAAAAAATTGAACAATTTTGTTCTTAATATGATTAATGTTGACTTTGGTCAACATTCTTGGTAAACGGACTCGGACTCGAGATTGGACGATCCCGGAAGGTCCGTAGAAAAATACCGGACTCGCGCATGTGCCCGGAGTCGAAATCTGAGGTCTAGAACCCGAGTAAAAGAATTTTTCTGTTAAATTATTTTTCTAAAATTGTTTAGGAAAAAGGAAAGGAAAATTGATTACAAGACTGTGGTATCGGACTCGTATTTTGGTTCTGATGCCCGATACAAGTCTTACATATTGTTTAAGATCTTTCTGTAAATTTTGGTTAAAATGAGACGTCATTTGATGTGTTTCGAACCTAAATATCTAAAGTTGAAAGTTTATGAAGTTTGAAATGAAAATGATGATTTTGAGGCTCGATTCTATGTGTATGATGTTAATTGGTAGATTTAATCGAACAGATGAGTCTGGAGTATGTTTTGAAGGCATATGCATGTCTAGTTTGGAGCCCCGAGGGTTCGAGTGAGTTTTGAGTAGGTCCCATGAGGGTTTTAGACTTAGCAGATATTGTGGGTCAGTTGCAGACCCCTAGCGCGGCCGCGGCACATTTTCGCGTGGTCCGCGTAGGGAGATTCAGAGAGGCCCCCGGCGTAGGTCCACCAGCGCGTCCGCGCACCAAATCATTACGGTCTATGCTGGGTAGGTTCAGAGAGTCGATTTCATGCACTTTCTTGGCGCGGCCGCGGGGCATTTTGTGCGGTCCGCGCCAGCTTTCAGTAAAGTATATAAATCAGAGATTTTCAGTTATTTTATACTTTTTCAAAATCCAAAACATAAGAGGCGATTTTCAAAATGATTCTTCTTCTTCAAAATGATTGGTAAGTGATTTCTAACTTATTTTCTTTACTCCTTGACATCTTTAAACATAACTTCAACTTCAAACCAAGATTTTAATGGGGTAATTTGAAACTTTAGGGTAGAACTACAGTTTCTAAATTTGGGGGTTTTGGACCTTAATTTAATGTCCGATTCCAAAATAACTTTTATATCTGAGTTCATGAGGGAATGGGTAATCAGGTTTTGGTTCGAACCTCGGGTTTTGACAAAGTGGGCCCGGGGGTATTTTGGGAAATTTTGAGTAAAACTTTGGGAAATTCATTTGCATGCATTCAAATTAATCCCATTAGCAATTGTTGATACGTTCAATCACTTTATGATTAGATTCGAGCAAATTGGAGGTGGAAACACGAGGTAAAGCTATAGGTGAGGAGTAAGTGGATTTCAAGGCTTTGAGGTAAGTGTTTGGTCTAACCCTAGCTTGAGGGAATATGAGTTGAGTCTTGTTAATAATTGCTATGTGATCGAGTATGATGTATATGCATGGTGACGAGTATCTATACATTAGTGTCTAGCATGATCGTGAGTCCTTATAATGTGATTATCATGACTTGGTTGTGAACTCCGTGTTTATTGGAGAATTTCTAACTATTGTGAATAACATCTGAATGGTAAAATGATTAATTGATTCTTGGGAGCATTGGCTAGAATTGTGATACGAATATTTTAGGTATACGAATTGACTTGATTAATTGGAGCGTTGGCTCAAAATAGAAGAGTGAATTATGAGATAAGGAAAAGTAAGAAAATGTTGTTAATTATTCCCTTGCCGGGACGTTTGGTTGAACTTGTTGGATTCTCTCCCTTGCTAGGACGTTTGTCAAATATTTGCTTATTATTATGTCTCTTAATTGTGATTGTTGTTTGGAAAATTAATCTGTTAAATGATATTGAGGAGTGGGTTGCACGCTGCAACAATGATATTGAGGATCGGGTTGCACACCGCAATAATAATATGTGAGAACTGGGTTACATGCCGCAACAATGATTCATGATAAATAATATGGGTCGGGTTGCATACCACAATAGTGATAATTATGGAGCGGGTTGCGCACTGTAACAGTTGATGATATTATATGAGGATAACGAGTGTTGGTACCTTGTTTTTATGTGAACATGACTGCTTTAGCCTGTTACTCTGGATTAATTTAATATTGTAAACCCCATAGCATGTTTCCCCTCCCATTTTGTTAGTTGTTTGGTATTTCGTTCCGTTGTATATTTATAACTGCACAGGTTTATGTGGTGTCCAGTCTAGCCTCGTCACTACTTCGCCGGGGTTAGGCTAGTTACTTACCAACACATGGGACGGTTGTAATGATGCTATACTTCTATGCATTTTTGCACAGGTCTAGATTTTGAGCAGCAGCAGCAGCAGTAATTCGGGAGCAAGTTTCCATATTCCACGAGACTGAGGTAGCCTTGCAGGTGTCCGTAGGCGCGGCGTCTCTTCTTTATGTTTTTCTTATTTGATTGTTGCCTCATTATCAGACAAATGTTATATTTCTTTCAGACCTTTGTATTTAGTTTATTCATAGAAGTTCATGAGTAACATGATACCAAATCTTTGGTAGAGGCGGTTATTGATGGTTTTGCATTTTGATTCGTTTTTATAAATCAGACTTCCGCTATTATTATTATTGGAATTCATGTTCTATACTGATGTTGTAAACTGTTAAAATAATTATTTTATGTTGAAAAGGTAAATAAGTTGGCTTGTCTAGCTACCACGAGTAGGCGCCATCACGATCCCAATGGTTGGAAATTCGGATCGTGACATCTTTGCTCTTGTGCTTGAAGAGCACTTAATTAATAATTATGCAATGGAGATGATAGAGAGATCTTTAGACTCTTCCAGAGAGGAACTTTTTGGATTCGAATCTCTTGGGAATTGTCACAAGACAACTATCCTGTCATCTTTGAAATCTTCGCCAATCAACCTGATTTTTTACGATTAAAGAAATTTGGTCACAATACTTAGTGATAGTCTCATCATCTTGCATTCTAAGAGATTCAAAATCTCTTTTCAAATTTAAAATCTAATTTGTCTGCCTCGTTCACTTCCTCGACTCGTGTATGAGTGTTTCCCAAGCTTTTTTTGTTGTCTCACATGCAATAATTTTGGAGAAGATTGAATCTGCAACTGAATTTTGTATTATAGTTTTGACTTTGTATTTTTTGGTTTTCTTATCTGAATGAGCTTTGATTTGGGCAAGGGTATGATTTGCGGGAAGCAGTTGTATATTTCTATCTTCCATTACAACTTCCTATAGATCATAAGCTTCAAGATAAGATTTCATCTTTACTGATCAAATTTGATAGTTTTCACTAGTGAAAGTTTGTGAGGTATTTAAAGAGAGACCGCTGCTTGCCATTATTAAAAAAATTTGTTAAAAATCGGTATGGGTAAAAATGCGTATGGTTTAAAAGCAGTTGAAATTGGTTATTTTTCCGCGAATTTAGAGATCCATCATGATCAATCATTGGAGCCTCTGATACCACTGTTATGGATTTTTTAAAATATGCAAGCAACAAGAAGGTTGAAAAATATGATTGAAAAACTGTCTCTAGAATTTTATTAAGCATAGGGCTTTAAATAGCCAAATAAATAAAGTAGTAGACTCCTCCTACAACTGAATTACTAAACTCTTACTATAGTTAAAATTCTGAATCTTCTAGCAGACTCCTTCTAAAACTAAATAACTAATTATTTTAAAAAATAATAGCACTTACAGATGCAAAATCCAACACATGTCGCTTGCTAGATTCAGCCTAATAAAAATCTTTATTTGAGTTAATGTAAAAAACAAACAATGTCAGTATTTATTTTTCTTATTATTTATATATACATATTAAATAAAAAATTCATCCAAACGGTGCCTTAAAGTATAGGTCATAAACGTAATAACGCACTTAACCTATTTGACATCATAAAGTATAACAATTGGCACACAAAACAACTAAGTAAGTTTATTATATTAAAATTACGGGCATAACTGATTTGACTCATTCATAAAGTTTTTGACCTTGCTGCTTGAACTTGGTGTTAGGTCGTTTAATTGAAGATATTTGTAAGGTTGGAAGGATTCCTTTGAGTAGCACAATAAATATTCTTTAGATTTATATAATGAGAAAATTTTACATATCTTATAACTAACTAACCCGAAAATAATAGACTATGATTCTACATCCAACTATAAAAAATTCTCAAAATTATTATTTAATTTTTAAAAAAGATTGCTCAAGTTTTTAAGTTAATTTTCAAATTAGAAATTATAACTCAAATATTAGTTCAACAAACCAAATTCATTTAAATGGTGAAAATTAGATTTTAACAAACTTAAATATGTGGGTTTAGATTCCGAATTTGATTTAAGCTTAAATATGTGGGTTTAGATTCCGAATTTGATTTTGTGAGAAATTTGGAGTGGTGTTATTTAAAATTGTTAGAAATAGTATGAGGATGTTGTATATAAAATTTGAAGTCATTTAATGGAGATTTGAACTATTTTGAACAAGAATTGTAACTGAAAATCATGGAAGAAGTTCGTCTACAGACGCTTGTATAAAGGTGTATAAAAGTGTATAATAGTGTATAAAATATGTTTATACACTCATATACACTATTATACAAGATTATACATAATTATACAAAAAACTGACTGCGTCTTCTTCCTTGCGTTTTTTTTTGAAAATTTAACTCAAATGTTCAAATCTACGCAAAATCACTTCAAATTGATAGTTTGAACTCCTTATGATATTTCCAATCAATTAGAACAACACCCAACCAAAACAACTAACAAACTCAAAAAATCCAATTTTCAAAAGTAAAGCTTTGAATAGCCTTCAATGGTGAACTTCTACTTTTCAATATTCTTACATTGCAACCAGATGACACATGGGAGAAGCAATAATAGCAGATGGCCCCTTGAAGCATATGTAAAATGAGTGAGAAGAAAAGACAGTGAAGTGCAATATTTGTGAGAATACAAATTTAACTCTATAAATTTTGAATTTGCTAGTGCATTCAAATATTTAAAATATGGGCTAGGTAGGATAAAATTTAAAAACATGGACTATTTTTTATTATGGTGTGATGTCAAGTGTATTTTATTATAATTGTTTCTTATATAATCCATTGACATTAGTGAATTAACTGCAAATTAAGTTGCAACATGTCAACGTCATGAACTACTCATGGATTAATTACTCAAGCATGTCTGCAATTTCAAGGATCAGGGGAGGTATGAAATGGTTATCTCGATTGGAAATCAAGAAACGAAGTCACTCGACCAAAAAAAGGTCTTATTTGAGTTCAAAGCGAGGAGTGAATTAATTCTTTTTTATGTATATATTATATATGACACTCGTTGAATTTTTGGATTACATAATTGAAAAGGTTTTCGTGGAATAACTCATCTAAGTGGGTTTCATGTATTTATATTACATTCACTATAATGTTACAATACAAAGAATGAAAATGCAACAAATACAGAGATACAAATATGGCAATACAATCAATCAAAGGTAATTATAGTAAATGCTAATTATCATCTAAATACATGCTAATCTTTTAAAATAAACATAGAATATTCCCTAACTTACATCTTTACTATCACAACCCAAGTTCTCCCTATATGACCCATCGTGACAGCACTTAATCTTTATGACTAGGTAAGCCTAATATTTGCGGGAAAATCTAGAAACATAAAACCTAAAAACTAACAGAAAAATTTTAAATAAGCAATTAAGATTCGCTCGACATATTCAATAATCACTCTCGAAATATACACAACTATCCCAAACGAAAATAGTATCTCTATACTCAGGAGACTAAAAAACGGAAATAGAGGAAGTGTTTGACATGGCGAAAAGTAGAAAGGGACTATGATGTCTGCAGACGTGGTAAATATACCTTGAAGTCTCCAAAGATGTCTTGACGCACTGATAATTCGGTTGATAAGCATCCTGGATCTGCACACAAAAATATGTGCATGGAAGGGCATGAGTATACCACAACTGTAACGACCCGGCCCGTCGTTACGGGAATTATCACCCCGTTACCTTGCATTTACATATATTATGCTTTTAAAACAGTATTGGAGTATATCGGGTGAATTAGGAGTGATTTGGATTGAAAATGAAACAAATAGCATGTTTGAAGAAAGCTTGAATATGAAAAGTCAACCAAGAGTTGACTATTGAGTTAGAGTGCTCGGAACCGGATTCCGATGATTCGACTAGTTCCGGGGGATCATTTATGACTTAGGAGAACAATCGGAATTTAATTTGGAGGCCCGGTGTAGAAATAGGCTTGAATTGGCTAAGGTTGAATTTTGGCGAAATCCGAACGGTAGGTGAGATTTTGATCCGGGGGTCGGAATGGGATTCCGACAGTGGCAGTAGCTTCGTTAGGTGATTTTGGATATGCCTGCAAAATTTCAGGTCATTCGGACGTCGTTTGGTCGGGTTTTTGATTGAATGTGTAATTTGGAATGTTTTAAGAAAATTAGGCTTGAATCCGTGTGTAATTGGTGATTTTGATGTGTAGGATGGTGTTTTTATGATTGGAACAAGTTCGTATCGTGTTTTGGGGTATGTTGGTGGTTTTCGTTGAGGTCCCGGGGCCTCGGGGTGAATCCGGACCATCATCCGGCATTTGGAAGCAAGAAGTGATCTGCTGTAAATTGCAGATCACTGGGCATAAAATAAGCCTTCGCGTTCGCGAAGGAGGGTCCCGCGTTCGCGAAGGCCGGGTCAGTAAGGCATCGCGTTCGCAAGAGCAGTGACGCGTTCGCGTAGGTTGGGGCCAGTTGGTCATCGCGTTCGCGATGGGTTGGATCGCGTTCGCGCAAGAGGAAAAGGTAAGGCATCGCGGACGCGTGGCTTCACGTCGCGTTCGCGTAGAGTAAAAATCCGGAGCCGGGAAGTTGGCCTTCGCGGACGCGTGAAGGTGTGTCGCGTTCGCGAAGGGTATTTTTGGGCAGAGCTTCGCGGACGCGTGATAGGCGTCGCGAACGCGTAGAGCAAATTGCTCTGGCAGTGAGTTTAATTACAGAACATTTCACATACGGGTTCATTAACCCAAAACTCCATTTTTGAGTTCCAAGAGGAGAAATTGACGGGAGATTGCTGGGAAATCATCGGGGTTTCGTTGGAGGTAAGTTTTGTGGCTTAATTACATCATTTTAACATGAAATCCTTGGTTAATTCTCTGTAAATGGGAGATTAAATGTGGGTTTTAACCCTAGGCCTAAATTGTAGAAAAACAAGGATTTGAGTGGGCAAATGGAGTCCGATTTTGGTAAAATTGATATGCTTAGACTCGTATTGAGACGAGGGTTCCAGAAATGTGAATTTCGTAAATTTTCGGAATGTGGGCCCGGGGCTCGGGTTTTGACAACTTTGGGAATTTTGATGTAAATTGAGTTGTATTGATTGGGTGTCGTCCCATTGGCCTAAATTGTTGTATTTCTACTGTATTTGATCAGATTCTATACGTGCGGAGCTTGATTCTCGTGGCAAGGGCATTGCGGAATAGTCGTCGCGCTATATTGAGGTGAGTAATATATGTGGGTGATGACCAGCGGGTTCGAAACCCCGGTATACCACTTTGTGACGCTGTATAGCGGCGAGACACGCACACTCTTGAGAGTGCGGGGTCGATCATGAATTGGAGACTATATATTAGTCCAACCTGTTGATATTATATTATTGGCTATTCTAGAGCCGTCGAACCTCCTTCTCGGATGGTTGTATATATATATATTGTGATAATGGCCACTCTTGAGCCGAGGAACCCCTTCTCGGGCGGTTGATTATACATGTGGGCCGTGAGCCAGTTATTGGATCCCGCGAGGATCGTTATCATTGTCTTATCACATAGACATGCTAGTTTACTACTAGTCCGCGGCTATTTTTGTTATTATGCTAATTCCAATCTCTGGAACTTGATATTACTGTTTTCCAACTGAAAAATGATAAAAGAGTTTTCAAAAACTACTTTTGAGCTTGCGAGGCTGTATCTGCATATTAGCTGACTAGTAGTGGATCGGGCTGCACGCCGCAGCGAGATATATGTTGGATCGGACTGCACGCCGCGGAATATCTCTATGAGATGTGCTTGGGCTGTAGGAGCCCCTCCGGAGTCTGAACCCCCACAGTGAGCACGGGTACCCAAAATTGGAGTCGGCTACACGCCGTAGCGGTCATATCATGCATTGCATTGCATTTAGCTACATCTGCTAGCTGTTATGCTATTTATTGGTATTTGTTAGAACAGGTACAATGAAGATTGAATCTATGACAGGGTAGCTGATTATAGCTTTACATAGTGTTTTATTGCGGATTTCTTATCTGCGCTGTCTTACCCTTGTTTATTACCACTGAGTCTGGCAGTACTCATTTTACTCCCTGCACCTTGTGTGCAGATCCAGGTACCTCTCAGCAGTGATCCAGTAGCTGTGCGAGGCGACGTTTGTGGATATCCGAGGTAGCTGCAGAGTCCGCAGGACCCGATATTCCTTTCTACTGTCTTTTGATTCTGTATTGACATTTCTTTCCGCACTTGGTATTTTGTAAACCTTTATACATTCATGTTCAGTAGAGGCTCATGACTCTTGACCCTTGGTCTATGGGAGTTGATGTATTATGGGACTTGGTTCCCCGTTTTCGTTACATGCATCGCTGTTATTTCTTGAATTAATTTGCTTAAATGGGTTAAAGAGAGCTTCTAGCTCCGTTATTGTTATTAATTGGTCAGGCTGGCTTAGCAATGTGCTGGGCGCCATCACGACCGGATTTGGGGTCGTGACAAGCGGTGAGGTGCCACACAGGTAAATCTAGATGATGATGGGGTAGTAGAGTCTTGTGGATCGGTACGGGGACGCCTGTACTTATCCTCGGGAGGCTGCGAACCTTTAGGAAAACTTCACTTTTCTTGAACTCGGTCGTGCGATCTTGTTGTTCTGAGAACTGAACTTCTATATTCTATTCTCTCGCAGATGGCGAGAACGCGAGCATCGGGACGAGGTGGACGACCTCCATTGCCACCTGTTAGAGGCCGTGGGCGCGGTCGTGCTAGAGTTAGAGGTAGGGCGGCTGAGGCAGTGCCAGCTGACCCGCCCGTTGTACCAGTTCAGGAGCAGCCCCCAGGGGTTGATGCCCCAGCAGCCCCAGTTCAGGGCCAGACTATATCTATTGCTATTCCTGGTCTTCAGGAGACTCTTGCTCAAATATTATCAGTGTGTTCCGGTTTGGCTCAGGTAGTTTCAGCTACCGCTACTGTAGCGACATCTCAGTCAGGGGGTGGTCGGCAGACCCCTGCAGCTCGCACACCTGACCCGGTTGTTCAGGGATTTCAGATGCCAGAGGCAGTCCCCGCTCAGGTGGTTGCACCGGTTATTCCTCCAGCTGCACCAGCTCCAGCTCCAGAGCATATGGTTCAGGTTATGCCCGAGGACGAGCGGCGTCGTCTTGAGAGATTTGGTAGACTTCGGCCACCCCATTTCGGTGGCGTTGAGGGCGAGGATGCCCGGGGTTTCTTGGATAAATGTCGGAAGATGCTGCGTACGGCTGGTATTCTTGAGTCCAGCGGAGTTTCATTTACTACATTTCAGTTCACCGGTCCCGCATTTGATTGGTGGGAGGAGTTTGAGAGGCGTAGGCTTGCAAGAGCAACACCTCTCACATGGCAGCAGTTCTCTACTCTCTTTCTAGAGAAATATGTACCTCGGTCTCGTCGCGAGGAGTTACGTCGCCAGTTCGAGTGGTTGATTCAGGGCGACATGTCTGTGACCCAGTATGAGCTCAGATTTACACAGCTGGCTAGGCATGCCACATGGATGATCCCTAATGATAGGGAGAGGATCGGGAGGTTCATTGATGGCCTCAACTACTCTATCCGTATTCTTATGACCAGCGAGCGAGTTCTGTCATCATCATTTGAGCAGGTTGTTGATATGGCACGCTCCATTGAGGCGGATCGTCGCCGAGAGAGAGAGGAGCGGGAGGCCAAGAGGCCTCGTGGTTCGGGCAGTTTCAGTGGTGCTCCATCTGGAGGGCATTCCCAGCAGAGCAGAGGTCGCTCATCTAGACCTTCTCATTCAGGCCGCCCAGAGCAGAGCGGAGGTTCTTATGGTCGTGGTCGACAGGGGTTTCAGCAGGGTCAGTCATCGCTTGGTGCCCTCCCAGCCCAGAGTGCAGCACCTACTTCTCCAGCACCAGGTGCATGTTATGAGTGTGGTGAATTTGGCCACATGAGGAGACATTGCCCTCGTCTACGTAGGGGCGGGACTCAGCAGAGGGATCAGCCCTCCTCTTCAGCACCATCTCAGTCTAGTAGAGGTGGAGGTCAGTCTTCTCGTGGTCGTCCCAGGGGCGAGGAGAGATCTGGTGGAGGCCAGGCACGGTTCTATGCACTTCCTGACAGGCGTGATGCAGTTGCCTCCGATGCTGTGATTACAGGTATCATTTCTGTCTGTCACAGAGATGCCTCTGTTCTATTTGATCCAGGGTCCACATATTCTTACGTGTCCTCTTATTTTGCACATCACTTGGGTGCGACTCGTGGTATTCTTGATTTACCTGTTCATGTATCCACCCCGTGGGTGATACGATTGTTGTGGATCATGTCTATAGATCCTGTGTTATATCTATCGGGGGTCTGGAGACCCAGGCAGATTTGTTATTGTTGGGCATGGTGGACTTTGATGTTATATTGGGTATGGACTGGTTGTCTCCGTACCATGCTATATTGGACTGTCATGCTAAGACAAGTTACGTTGGCCATTCCTGGTATTTCTCAGATTGAGTGGCGGGGTTCGACTGTTTTCGTCCCTAGCCGTGTTATTTCGTTCTTAAAAGCTCAGAAAATGGTTGAAAAAGGGTGTTTATCGTACTTAGCTTTTGTGAGAGATGTGGGAGCTGAATCTCCTAGCATTGATTCTGTACCTGTTGTGAGGGATTTCCCAGATGTATTCCCCTCAGACCTGCCGGGCATGCCGCCGGACAGGGATATTGATTTTGGCATTGACTTGGTGCCGGGCACTCGGCCCATTTCTATTCCTCCGTATCGGATGGCACCAGCTGAGTTGAAGGAATTGAAGGAGCAGCTCCAGGAACTCCTAGATAAGGGGTTTATTCGGCCGAGTGTGTCGCCGTGGGGTGCACCAGTCCTGTTTGTTAAGAAGAAGGACGGATCTATGAGGATGTGTATTGACTATAGGCAGCTAAACAAAGCAACAGTGAAGAATAAGTATCCTCTGCCTCGTATTGATGATTTGTTTGATCAGCTCCAGGGAGCTAGGGTGTTCTCGAAGATTGATCTTCGTTCAGGCTACCATCAGCTGAAGATTAGAGAGTCTGATATTATGAAGACTGCATTCCGGACCAGATATGGTCACTATGAGTTCCTTGTGATGTCGTTTGGGCTGACCAACGCTCCAGCAGCATTTATGCATCTGATGAACAGTGTATTCAGGCCGTATCTTGATTCATTTGTAATCGTATTCATTGATGACATACTTGTCTACTCTCGTAGCCAGGAGGAGCATGCTCGGCACTTGAGTGTTGTGTTGCAGAGATTGAGAGAGGAGAAGTTGTATGCCAAGTTCTCCAAATGTGAGTTCTGGCTTGAGTCCGTGGCATTCTTAGGGCACGTGGTGTCCTGTGATGGTATTCAGGTAGATCCGAGGAAGGTCGAGGCAGTGCAGAGTTGGCCCAGACCGACCTCAGTTTCTGAGATCCGTAGCTTTCTGGGATTGGCAGGGTATTATCGCCGATTCGTTCAGGGGTTCTCTTCTATTGCTTCACCCTTGACTAGATTGACTCAGAAGGGTGTTCCTTTCTTATGGTCCGAGGAGTGCGAGGAGAGCTTTCGGAAGCTCAAGACAGCACTGACCACAGCACCAGTCTTGATTCTACCGACAGCTTCAGGTTCTTATACTGTATATTGTGATGCCTCGGGAGTGGGCATTGGTTGTGTGTTGATGCAGGAGGGTAGGGTCATTGCTTATGCTTCTCGTCAGTTGAAGCCCCACGAGAAAAACTACCTTGTTCACGATTTGGAGTTAGCTGCTATTGTTCATGCCTTGAAGATTTGGAGGCATTATCTATATGGTGTATCTTGTGATGTATATACAGATCACCGTAGCCTTCAACATTTGTTTAAGCAGAAAGATCTAAATTTGAGGCAGCGGAGATGGCTTGAATTGCTTAAAGACTATGATATTACTATCTTATATCATCCCGGAAAAGCCAATGTAGTGGCTGATGCATTGAGCCGGAAGGCTATTAGTATGGGCAGTTTGGCGTATATCCCAGTTGGGGAGAGACCCCTAGCAGTTGATGTTCAGGCGTTAGCTAATCAGATGGTAAGGCTGGATATTTCTGAGCCCGGTCGGGTGATGGCTTATGTAGTAGCTCGTTCTTCTTTATATGATCGTATTCGAGAGCGCCAGTATGATGATCCACACTTACTTGTCCTTAAGGACAGAGTTCAGCATGATGATGTTAGGGATGTCACTATTGATAGTGATGGTGTGTTGCGGATGCAGGGCCGGATATGCGTGCCCAATGTTGACGGCCTTCGTGAATTGATATTGGAGGAAGCCCATAGCTCGCGGTATTCTATTCATCCAGGAGCCGCGAAGATGTACCAGGATTTGAAGCAGCATTACTGGTGGAGAAAGATGAAGAAAGATATTGTGAGCCATGTGGCTCGGTGTCTAAACTGTCAACAGGTCAAGTATGAACATCAGAGACCTGGTGGTGTATTCCAACGTATCGATATTCCGGAGTGGAAGTGGGAAAGAATAACTATGGACTTTGTTAGTGGACTCCCTCGGACAGCGAGGAAGTTTGATTCAGTTTGGGTGGTGGTGGATAGGTTGACCAAGTCAGCTCATTTCATCCCAGTGTGTACTACCTATACCTCAGAGCGGTTGGGCAGAGATATTCATCCGTGAGATAGTGAGATTGCATGGAGTTCCTATTTCCATTATATCAGACAGAGGTACCCAGTTCACATCTCAGTTCTGGAGGACATTTCAGCGAGAGTTGGGATCACAGGTAGAGTTGAGCACAGCATTTCATCCACAGACGGATGGGCAGTCCGAGCGTACTATTCAGATATTGGAGGACATGTTGCGTGCTTGTGTCATTGATTTTGGTGGTTCATGGGCTGATTATTTGCCTTTGGCGGAGTTTGCTTATAATAATAGCTATCAGTCCAGCATTCAGATGGCACCGTATGAAGCTTTATATGGGAGACGGTGTAGGTCTCCAATCGGTTGGTTCGAGCCCGGCGAGGCTAGGTTGTTAGGGACAGAGTTAGTCCAAGATGCCTTAGATAAGGTGAAGGTGATTCAGGAGAGACTTCGCATAGCTCAGTCGCGTCAGAAGAGTTATGCAGACCGGAAGGTCCGAGATGTGTCTTATTCAGTAGGTGAGAAGGTGTTGTTGAAAGTTTCGCCTATGAAGGGTGTTATGAGATTTGGAAAGAAAGGAAAATTGAGCCCAAGGTTCATTGGACCTTTTGAGGTGCTTAGGAAAGTTGGGGAGGTGGCTTATATGCTTGCTTTGCCACCCCGTTTGTCGGGAGTTCACCCGGTGTTCCATGTATCTATGCTCCGGAAGTATGTCGGAGACCCGTCTCATGTGTTGGACTTCAGCACGATTCAGCTAGATGAGGATTTGACTTATGATGTGGAACCGGTAGCCATTTTGGGTCGACAGGTTCGTAAGCTGAGATCTAAGGATATAGCTTCGGTGAAAGTGCAGTGGAGAGGTCGTCCTGTGGAGGAAGCAACTTGGGAGACCGAGCAGGAAATGCGGAGCAGATATCCACACTTATTTGATGCTCCAGGTATGTTTCTTAACCCGCTCGCGGACGAGCGTTTGTTTAAGTTGGGGAGAATGTAACGACCCGGCCCGTCGTTACGGGAATTATCACCCCGTTACCTTGCATTTACATATATTATGCTTTTAAAACAGTATTAGAGTATATCGGGTGAATTAGGAGTGATTTGGATTGAAAATGAAACAAATAGCATGTTTGAAGAAAGCTTGAATATGAAAAGTCAACCAAGAGTTGACTATTGAGTTAGAGTGCTCGGAACCGGATTCGATGATTCGACTAGTTCCGGGGGATCATTTATGACTTAGGAGAACAATCGGAATTGAATTTGGAGGCCTGGTGTAGAAATAGGCTTGAATTGGCTAAGGTTGAATTTTGGCGAAATCCGAACGGTAGGTGAGATTTTGATCCGGGGGTCGGAATGGGATTCCGACAGTGGCAGTAGCTTCGTTAGGTGATTTTGGATATGCCTGCAAAATTTCAGGTCATTCGGACGTCGTTTGGTCGGGTTTTTGATTGAATGTGTAATTTGGAATGTTTTAAGAAAATTAGGCTTGAATCCGTGTGTAATTGGTGATTTTGATGTGTAGGATGGTGTTTTTATGATTGGAACAAGTTCGTATCGTGTTTTGGGGTATGTTGGTGGTTTTCGTTGAGGTCCCGGGGCCTCGGGGTGAATCCGGACCATCATCCGGCATTTGGAAGCAAGAAGTGGATCTGCTGTAAATTGCAGATCACTGGGCATAAAATAAGCCTTCGCGTTCGCGAAGGAGGGTCCCGCGTTCGCGAAGGCCGGGTCAGTAAGGCATCGCGTTCGCAAGAGCAGTGACGCGTTCGCGTAGGTTGGGGCCAGTTGGT
The DNA here is from genome assembly GCA_032618575.1 of Nicotiana noctiflora. Classification (NCBI taxonomy): domain Eukaryota; kingdom Viridiplantae; phylum Streptophyta; class Magnoliopsida; order Solanales; family Solanaceae; genus Nicotiana; species Nicotiana noctiflora. The sequence goes on from JASVEL010008635.1 coordinate 19,347, forward strand.
CATCGCGTTCGCGATGGGTTGGATCGCGTTCGCGCAAGAGGAAAAGGTAAGGCATCGCGGACGCGTGGCTTCACGTCGCGTTCGCGTAGAGTAAAAATCCGGAGCCGGGAAGTTGGCCTTCGCGGACGCGTGAAGGTGTGTCGCGTTCGCGAAGGGTATTTTTGGGCAGAGCTTCGCGGACGCGTGATAGGCGTCGCGAACGCGTAGAGCAAATTGCTCTGGCAGTGAGTTTAATTACAGAACATTTCACATACGGGTTCATTAACCCAAAACTCCATTTTTGAGTTCCAAGAGGAGAAATTGACGGGAGATTGCTGGGAAATCATCGGGGTTTCGTTGGAGGTAAGTTTTGTGGCTTAATTACATCATTTTAACATGAAATCCTTGGTTAATTCTCTCTAAATGGGAGATTAAATGTGGGTTTGAACCCTAGGCCTAAATTGTAGAAAAACAAGGATTTGAGTGGGCAAATGGAGTCCGATTTTGGTAAAATTGATATGCTTAGACTCGTATTGAGACGAGGGTTCCAGAAATGTGAATTTCGTAAATTTTCGGAATGTGGGCCCGGGGCTCGGGTTTTGACAACTTTGGGAATTTTGATGTAAATTGAGTTGTATTGATTGGGTGTCGTCCCATTGGCCTAAATTGTTGTATTTCTACTGTATTTGATCAGATTCTATACGTGCGGAGCTTGATTCTCGTGGCAAGGGCATTGCGGAATAGTCGTCGCGCTGTATTGAGGTGAGTAATATATGTGGGTGATGACCAGCGGGTTCGAAACCCCGGTATACCACTTTGTGACTCTGTATAGCGGCGAGACACGCACACTCTTGAGAGTGCGGGGTCGATCATGAATTGGAGACTATATATTAGTCCAACCTGTTGATATTATATTATTGGCTATTCTAGAGCCGTCGAACCTCCTTCTCGGATGGTTGTATATATATATATTGTGATAATGGCCACTCTTGAGCCGAGGAACCCCCTTCTCGGGCGGTTGATTATACATGTGGGCCGTGAGCCAGTTATTGGATCCCGCGAGGATCGTTATCATTGTCTTATCACATAGACATGCTAGTTTACTACTAGTCCGCAGCTATTTTTGTTATTATGCAAATTCCAATCTCCGGAACTTGATATTACTGTTTTCCAACTGAAAAATGATAAAAGAGTTTTCAAAAACTACTTTTGAGCCTGCGAGGCCGTATCTGCATATTAGCCGACTAGTAGTGGATCGGGCTGCACGCCGCAGCAAGATATATGTTGGATCGGACTGCACGCCGCAGTGATATCTCTATGAGATGTGCTTGGGCTGTAGGAGCCCCTCCGGAGTCTGAACCCCCACAGTGAGCACGGGTACCCAAAATTGGAGTCGGGCTACACGCCGTAGCGGTCATATCATGCATTGCATTGCATTTAGCTACATCTGCTAGCTGTTATGCTATTTATTGGTATTTGTTAGAACAGGTACAATGAAGATTGAATCTATGACAGGGTAGCTGATTATAGCTTTACATAGTGTTTTATTGCGGATTTCTTATCTGCGCTGTCTTACCCTTGTTTATTACCACTGAGTCTGGCAGTACTCATTTTACTCCTGCACCTTGTGTGCAGATCCAGGTACCTCTCAGCAGTGATCCAGTAGCTGTGCGAGGCGACGTTTGTGGATATTCGAGGTAGCTGCAGAGTCCGCAGGACCCGATATTCCTTCTTACTGTCTTTTGATTCCGTATTGACATTTCTTTCCGCACTTGGTATCTTGTAATCCTTTATACACTCATGTTCAGTAGAGGCTCATGACTCTTGACCCTTGGTCTATGGGAGTTGATGTATTATGGGACTTGGTTCCCCGTTTTCGTTACATGCATCGCTGTTATTTCTTGAATTAATTTGCTTAAATGGGTTAAAGAGAGCTTCTAGCTCCGTTATTGTTATTAATTGGTCAGGCTGGCTTAGCAATGTGCTGGGCGCCATCACGACCGGATTTGGGGTCGTGACAACAACGGTATCAAGTAAGTGCCAAGCCTAACATCGATCGAGTAGTTACGAGGTCAGGTCAGGGCATTACTGGTATATATAAAATAAAAACAAGATGAAATGAAATACCACAGTAAAATAAAGACCGAAATTTAACAATAATGAAATCATACAAGACAACATGGTACACAGAGATAACACTAGGGGATATCTCGAAATACCGTCTCGTAGTCCCAAACGTAAATGTGCATGGAGGTTCTCTCGAAAAATTGTTCTGTAGTCCCAAGGTAAATATCCGATACAAGGGGATCTACCGAAATAGCATTCCGTAGTCCCAAAGTAAATATCCAGTGCATGGAATCTCTCGAAATATCGTTCCATAGTCCCAAAGTAAATATGCAGCTCAAACAATGGAAATAACAGCTATAGCAAGAAAGCCTACAGTTTAGACTAAATTCAAGTCAAGAAAAAATAGGAAAATTCACTAAGCACACCGCACAGAGTTCAGATAAATAATTAAAGCAAGTAGTCATACTATTCTAAGCTAAGATGATACTACACATCCTGATATAACTCAAATAAGAAGGAAAACAACTTATTACTTAGCAGAAATCAGGTTTTTACAACAATTAGCCCTTGTACGTACTCGTCACCTCATGCACACGACACTCATATATCAAACAGTACCAAATCCTAGGGGGAGTTCCCCCACACAAGGTAAGGCAAGCCACTTACCTCGAACACAGCTCAAATCAATCCGTAACAATGCTCTTTCACGAATATTTGACTCTGGATGACACAAATCTAGCCAGCATCAATTACATAACATAAATATAACTACGGGGAACTAATCTAGCTAATGATATCAAAGCTAAAGCAAAAAATTAGAAAAGTCACCGAAAAAGCATTCTTGGGCTCACGTTTCGGAATCGGGTAAAAGTCACAAAATATAAATACCCATTCACTCACGAGTTTACTCGTACAAAATTACTCAATTCAACACCAAAATCTCGATCAAAACCCTAAAATTCGGCCTAAGAACTTTCCTCAAATTTTCCTAATTTTTCACCCCAAATCACTAATTTAATGACAATATTAAAGACAAAATCATAGGAATTAACCAAAACTTGGTAAGAATCACTTACCCCAACACCCACGTGAAAACCCCTAAAAAAATTGCTAATTCCGAGCTCTCAAGTCCAAATGGTGAAAAATGACATAAACCCTCAATTTTGAACTTTTAAATATGCCCAGGTGTTCTCTTATTCGCGAACACGAAAAGGCCCTCGCGCACAAAGCACAAATTCGCTCGGCCCAGAAATCCTTCAGCGCGAACGCGATGACCGTGTCGCAAATACGATGACCATGTCGCGAACGCGAAGACTAGTCAACTCAGCCCTATGCAAATGCGGAACCATCCTCGCAAATGCATAGGCAAAAGGCATGGGGACCCAGCTGCTCCACCTTCCTCTACGCGAACACGTTCCACTGCTCGCGTTCGCGATGCTTCCACTGACCATACCTTCATGAACGTGTGCTCCTCTTTGCAAACGTAAGAACAAACTTGAGCTGGCCTCCCAAATGTCGTATGCGAGCGCGAGACCTCTTTTGCGATCACCATGAAGAAAAAGTCTGCAACAAAAACCAGAAAATATGCCAACTCCGAGAGTCCAAAGATGATCTGTTGACCACCCAAAATCAATCTGAGGCCCCCGGGACCTCAACCAATTATACCAACAAGTCCTAAAATACCATACGAACTTAGTCGAGCCCTCAAATCACATCAAAACAACACTAACATCACGAATCCCCCTCCAGTTCAAACTTAAAGAACTTGAAACTTCAAATTTCCACAACCGATGTTGAAACCTATCAAATCTTGTCTGAATGACCTCAAATTTTCCATACAAGTCAATTCAACTTTAGGGACGCACTCCAACTCCCGGAATCAAAATTCGACCCCGATATAAAAAAGTTCAATACCAGTCAAAATCTTTAAAAAATTTGACTTTCGCCATTCAAGCCTAAATAAACTACAAATCTCCAATATATAATCCGGACAAGACCTTGAGCCCAAAATCGCCCAATGGAGCTAACGGAATCGACGGAACTCCATTCCGGAGTCGTCTTCATACAGTTTCGACTATGGTCCAAATTCTTAGACTTAAGAAGTGTCGCAAAACATCCAAAAACCAAGACGAAACCTCCCGGCAAGTCACAATAGTAGAAACAAGTACGGGAGAAGTAGTTAATAGGAAATCGGGGCTAAAACTCTCAAAACGACCAACCGCGTTACATTTATATTTTGATCCCCTAAATAAAAAATTCGTCTAATAATAATGTAACACTCTCACGTAATACTAACAAATTAGTAAACCATATTGTCATCGTTGGCATGAAACAGCCAGCTTTTCCATCTTATCCTTCTATGTAGGCAAGGTAGTTATGAAGCCTATCATTCTTGATCTGCAATTCTTGTTATGCTTCTATTCTTTTATCTTATCTTTTTATAAGTTTCAACTTTCAAGTAGTTTTCCATATAAATTTTCCACGTACCATATATGTTTGTCTGACTCAACAATTTTGGGATTATCTCTGCTTAATGAGTTGTCTACCAATAATTACAGTATTGTTTTTCAATTTATTGGGTCTTCAACAAGAATCTCCCCTCCAACTAAGTTGTACGCGGCCCATTATCACAATTTACGGGTTTTTTTAGAGATTTTTTCTTTCCTATATCATATATGAAATCTTATTTTTTAAAATGTGATAGTTTCTAATTTACTCGCTCTATCCATATTTTTTCTACAGTTGTATACCAATCATTAAATACTAATTAATAGTAGCTGAATGTTCGTAATTGTCGAGCTAAAATTGAGGAACATAATATTTTAAAAAGATTTGGCGTAAATCAGATCAAATCATATTCTTCCAGATATTCCTATTTAGACGTGCTATAATTATAGAAGTAAATATTCTTCCAGATATTTTCCACCATTGATAGCCATTAAAAAGCTTGAAAGCTTTGAATTCAAATTGAATTTTTAAAATTATTATTTGTTTGGATTGGGTGTTGTTGAAAATAATCGGGAATATTATTTGATATTTATATCTCAATTTTATGGGGCTTTGGTGAAGATTAGACTTGGTTTTGACTAAAATTCAGTTTGAAACTCGAAGAAGAAGAAGAAGACAGATTGCAGAAGTTACAAATAAATTGTAGATTATTTGTATTCTGATTGTAAATATTTTATTTTCTGTTTTCACAAATAAAAAATGGCTAAAAATTTTACAAATCTTCTGAGAAAATATAATTATGTCAAAAATTACAATTATGCTATAATTGGGTGGGAATTGGGATATAAAATTTTAATGTACCCAGTTTGTAGGTATTTTGTAGATAAATTATAGATTATTTGTATTCTAATTATAGGTGCTTTGTTTTCTATTTTCACAAATAAAAAATGACTAAAATTTCTACCAATCTTCTGCAAAAACGCAATTATGTCGAAAATGCCAATTATGCTACAATTGAAATGTGAATTAGGATATTAAAATTTAATGTATCCAGTTTGTAGATATTTTATAGATAAATTATTGATTATTTGTATTCTGATTGTAGATGCATTGTTTTCTATTTTCACAAATCCAAAACGACTAAAACTTCAACAAAATCTTTTGCAAGAAAATAGTCTACAATGTATCTACAATTTCTTCTTCTTCTTCTTCTTGTTCTTCTTCTTCGAGTTTCAATATGAATTTCAGTCAAAACCAAGTCTAATCTTTATCAAAACCCCTCAAAATTGAGATAAAACTCCAAAATATATTCCCAACTAGTTTCAACTACAACCAATCAAAACAAATAATGATTTTTGAAAATCCAAAGTTGAATTCAAATCTTCAAAGCTTTTTAATGGCTGTCAATGGTGGAATTGCTGCTCTCTTATCTCTTTGAAGGTTTGTTCTTCTTCATTGAAAAAATTTGAAGCTCAAGGTAAATGTGTGTATGAACTTTGAAGGTTTGACTTCAATTTTGATGAACTTTGTTGTTCATCATTGATGAATTTTAACTGGAGTAAAATGAGGAACTGCGAGTCTGTGACGACCCAAAAGGTCATCAATTTCTCCCTTTTTCTGCGCTTTCGAGACCTTGAAAACCACACTTTTAGTTTCCTCGATTTGCATGCGCAGTCCGGGCGTGAAGATGAAAAGTTTTTACGTTAAAATATGTGAATACCGTACAACATTTGAAGAATTATTATATTAGTATTGATATAGTTGACTTTGGTCAACATTTTGGATAAACAGATCCGGACCGGTGATGTGACGGTCCCGGAAGGTTCATAAAAAAATATGGGACTCGGGCATGTATCCGAAGTCAAAATCCGAGGTCCAAAACCCGGGTAGAAGAATGTTTCTATTAAATTATTTTCTGAAAATATTAAGGAAAAATAGAAATGAAAATGAGTTAGAAAATATAGGTATCGGGCTCGTATTTTGGTTCTGATGCCCAGTACAGGTCTTAAATATGCGTCAAGCACTTTTTGTAAAATTTGGTCGGAATCGGACGCCGTTTGACGTATTTCGGACCTAAATAGCTAAAGTTAGAGGTTGGTGAACTTGAAATGAAAATCATGAGTTTTGGGATTTGATTCCCTAATTTTGATGTTATTTTAGCAATTTGATCGCTTGAGCAAGTTCGTAGGATGATACTGAGTTTGTGTGTGTATTTGGTTGGGATCCCCAAGGGCTCGGGAGTGATTTGGAGATGATTCGGGGTGGTTATGCAATTAAAAACACAACAGATTTTTCTGCAATTTTACATAGTGATTTTGTTCTTCGCTAACGCGGCCCCAGGCTCGCGTTTGCATTTTTTTAGGGTTCCCCTGATTCACGTTCGTGAACTCGTCCCCGCGATCGCATAGTGTCAGTCCCCCCTTCTTCACGTTCGTGATTGTGTTCACGCGTTCGCGAAGCTTCAGGTCGCCTCTTCATCGCATTCGCGTGATGCACAACGCGTTCGCGTAGACCAATCTATGGGCACCCTGTATTTTCCTCTTGGTGTTCGCATGCCTTGTCTGCAAATGCGACCTCTGTGTCGCGAACGCGTAGCACAAAAATGGCCAGTGATTTTTAAAAGCTAAAAACAGTACTCATTTCGAGATTCTCATTACTTTACACGAGCTACTCCCTTAAGCACTCCATAGGCGATTTTCAAGCTTCTCCTTCTCCATAACTTTTTGGGGTAAGTAATTCCCTACCTAATTCCTTCACTTTTCTTCATTAATTAGAAAAATCTTAAGCCTAAAATTATGGATTCAAGGTAGAAAATGGTGATTTTGGATAGAACTAGGGCTTTGGAAATTTTGGGTGATTCAACCTCAATTTGGGGTCGAATCTTGAAACAAATTACATATTTGAACTCGTGGGGTTATGGGTGATTGGGTTTTGGTCCGAGCCTCATGTTTGGACCATATGGGCGCAGTGTCAGATTTTTGCTATTTTGGAAGAATGATGGAATTTTCATTTCTAGACTATATGATTATGTTCTTGAGCTCTTATTGATACTATTGGACAATATTGTGCTTAGATATCATTGTTTCAGAGTTGGATTCAAAAGGAAATACGGTTTTAGAGCCTTGATTGTTATTTTTGGACCAAGGTAAGTATTTGTTCTAACTTTGGCTTGAGGGGTTAGGATTAAGATGTTATCTGCTACATGCTAAATAAGGAGTACGGTGTATAGGTATGGTGACAGTTATCTATGCATCGGGGTCTAGCATGACCGTGAGTCTTATATGTGTTGGATTCAGATTTAATGGTACATCCTTCTTGGTTGGGTTGATAAGCATAATATATTGTGATTGGTTTGGCTTTTGGAGCATTGGATCGGTCTAGAAATGGTTACTCAAGAAATAGTTGATTAAAAGTGGAACGTGTAGCGATTAGTCCCTTGTCGGGACGTAAGTATTTATTGTATTCTCCCTTGCTAGAATGATTGAATTGTTAAATGTCTTCCTTTGTCGGGATTTTCTTGTAATCGTTGTTACTCCCCTCGCACTTAAGTTGCAAACATTGTTTGGGTGAGTTTTTGGTATTAAATATTGATGATCGGGTTGCACGCCGCAATAATATTGATGAATGTTGAGGATTGGGTTGCACGCCGCAACGATATTGATTGTTGAGGATCGTGTTGCACGCTGCAATGGTGATATCTGTTGAGGATCAGGTTGTGCGCCGCAAAGGAGTATGGACTGAGTGTATTATGTTCGCATGTATAGATTTCTTGTATTTTCCTTATCAGTTTTTATTGTTCAGCTTTACTTTTTTGCCAGTGATTTCTATATTTAGACTGTATAACCCCACATCATGCTCTCCCCTCCCCCTCTTTAACTGTTTAAATTAGTGTATTTCCTGTTATTGCATATATATATATATATATATACAAATTATTTGTGGTAGGTCCTGTCTAGCCTCGTCACTACCTCGCTGAGGTTAGACCAGACACTTACCAGCACATGAGATCGGTTGTGCTGATGCTACACTCTATGCATTTCTTTTGCACAGATCAGGACGCTGCTTTCGGACCGCAACAGTATTAGATCGGGAGTAGACCTTCAGTCCAGGGACTCTTGAGGTAGCCTTGCTGAAGTCCGTAGGCCCGGAGACTCTTCCATCTTTATTTAGTTTGTTAATTCTTGTATTGAAACAGACTGTTATGATTTCTTTCAGACGGATGTATTTAGTAAATCTTAGAAGTTTGTGAGCTAGTGACACCAGGTTCTGGGTACAGATATGTCTCAAAACTTTTGCATTTTTGGTTTTATTTTTATTAAGCTTAAAGTCTTTTGCACTTGTTTAATTGATTTTCGATTATTTATATTGTTGAGATTTATTAGAGATTTTTTAAAGTTTGGCTGGCCTAGCTCCGTTAGTAGGCGCCATCATGACTCCCGATGGTGGAAAATCCAGATCGTGACATGAACCAACTTTGTTGAAGGGTTTCTTCAATTTTCTATGAATTTAGAGGGAGAATTTGGAAGATGGAAAATTGTAAAAAGAACGTGGGTCTGGATAAAACGTGGGTGGGACTGAGGGGTTGTGAGAGAGAAATGTGCATATTCCTTTAATTAAGGAGTAAAAATATATAATTAATTATACCCTTAATTAATTATAATATAAATTGGTAATTTGGTATACTAAGTGTAATTAAGTCAAATCTTAAACATTGAGGGTAATAAGGTTTCCTATGTGGCATAGGAATGTGAAAATCTCTTCTTCTTTTTTAGATTTATTGCGTGTTACCCATATCGTCAGAATATTAATGAAAACCGAAGTCTGTAACTAGCTTTTTTTTGTACGCGCCTCCAAGCTCATAAGGTTAAGCAAACCGAGCAAACCGAGGCCCGCAGTATGACTTAGCCATCACCATATTTGACCCGTCAGACCTGGGCTTTGATACCATTTGGGTTAAGCCAGTCCAAAAATACTCTTAACAAGGTGAAATTAAAAAACAACCAAAATTACAAGTGATAATTGAAAAATAGTTACAGTTTTAAAAGTAGCAGAAATTTAGCCACTTTTTATGTAAAGATAAATCTGAACAAAAACACTATTTAAAATCGAAAAAATATTCCAGCATAATATACTGGAGTTCGAAATTTTTACATGTGAACTTCCAGCATATATTGGAGCTCCAACATAATATGTTGGAAGTTCATACACATGTACTCCAATCTCCGATATATTAGGCTAGAACTTTCTGCGTGTTGTATTTCAACATAATATGTTGGAAGTTCATATATATAGGTGCACCAATCTCCAGTGTATTATGCTGGAACTTTCCGTGTTGCAGCAAAATAATGAAAATTTTTCAGTGACTTTAGAAACACTAGCTATTTTTCAATTACCAGTCCGAAAACTAGCTAGCCCGTGCTATTTTTACCTCTTAACATGGTCTAATAGTGTCCGCTTTGAACCAAGCAACATGATTTTCATCGAAAGACATCACACCATTAAGAAATCTAGTAGCGAAGTCAGGAATTTTCCGTAGAGTATTCAAATTCGGAAAAGGTGAAAAAAAAAATATCCACAAAAAGTGTTCAATATATATTATATACCTCTAAAACTTAATATTTTATCTTAGGACAATTTAGCTTCACCCCTGAAAAAATCCCCATCCTTATACATATTTCAAAACTTTTCAATTATCAACACGAGACTTTATTTCCGTACACCTAACAAATTTTAGGTTTGAGGCAGGGAGAGATATCAAGGAGAGATGATGATTAGGTTAGCAGGTTCTGTTTACAGCATTTGTTTATAGTTGATAAGTATAATCTAAGTTATTAAAACAAAAATGCGTACACGATAAGAACGCGGCGACTTGACAACTACACTAATCATTTGATTATAACATATTTTGTTTTACAAAGTTGTTTTTTATTGTTTTAGGTGAAACAAGATTATATGGATCATTTCCAAGTCAATGCTCATAAGTTTGTATTGTAGTGGACTTCCATAAGTTTAGTGATAAACAAGGTTTCAGGGTATGTGCATTTTCTACCATAATTTACTTTATTCGTTTTAGTTTATATAATACTATTTAAATTTGATTCATTTGACACTGATATATCTCTATAAAACTTTCAAGAATTTAAATTTATTAAATATTCAAGTATTATAAGACATAATAATTGCCAATTCAAATGTTTTAAAGGCATATAAAAAAATTATGGCCATAGAAAAACTTATTTGACTCTCGAAAATACAGCCATATAACGAAGAAAGTAGAATATATTACTTCAGTGGTGTACTTTAACTTGTGAAAGATCATCGTCTAGTATTGTGATAGGATGAATATAATTACTCCATTTTTAATAAAAAATTTGAGTTCGAATGATAGCTAATTGGGTATTATGCTGTGCGTATTCGAAATAATAAGAATTTCAGCAGCGATTTTCGATCACCAGGTGGAAAACAAAAAAAAGTCAGAGAACCCCATCAACTATTCCTCTTGCAAACTAAATTATTGTACTACTTTTTTGTATGTAAATAATAGCCAAATATACATTGCAGGTCACATTTAGAAAAATATTTTAAAAAATGTTACTAATCTTTATTTATTACATAAAGGGAAGTTTTTTTTACTTTTAAAGCATATCATAAAAATAACTAAATAATTAATTACCATAGCAAAAGGCACAACTCATGGGATTTGTGCAATATTTCATATTCTCTCTCCTCGTAAAACAAATCAGATACACTCTCTATCTCCTTCTACCATCTTCTTTCCCCCAAACAATCAATATATCAAAATATACACTAAATTAGTCACGAATTTTTCTCTCAATCTGTCCACAATAGTAAATCACGGGTACCATCATATAGAAGTTCCGATTTTCGCCCAATTATTCTGAAAAATCAAGGAGATTTGGCTCAATTATTTCAAAAATTCCTAAAGATTTCGCTCCACTCATCTGAAATTTTGATCAATTGTTTGAGATCTCGCTTAATTTTGAAGATTATTTCACGGAGATTTAGTCCATGATTTCATCTATTTGCTCAATCAATCCCTCCAAATAACATCCACAATCTATAGAAATGGTATGTATATATATATTTGAGTTATATATCTATTTTGTATTATTACTATTAGGCTTTCCAACGGTGTTTTCATAAAATCTGCAACAATGGCAAAGTTAAAAGAAGAATTCACGACAGAATCGAAGAATAATTGGGGTAGTTGTTCGAAAATGAATGTCTCGGCTGTAAAGACTATTAGGGATACCTACTCTGATTCTACATCAGACACTAATGAGAATGTCATACCTCTTACTCATCCTACTTTTGATTTGTTGCAAGATACTCGTGCAAGGAATGGGAACCGGATGCGGCCGAACCAGAGGCGATTGCAAACAGAGTGTTCATTTGAGAAAAATTTTGAGAGGCCGGAGGACTGTGTGCCGGGTTTTACTCCAAAATTTTTTAATCGAGTTGCAAAAGAAAATATAGTTATATTGGATACAAAGAAGCATAACAAGATAAGAAAGTTTAGGGATAAAAAATTTGAAAAAGATGTAGATGATGTATTTGAGGATATACTGTCACGACCCGGATTTTCCACCATCGGGGTCATGATGGCGCCTACTAATGGAAGCTAGGCAAGCCAAATATTAATTACACCTCCATTAATTACCGAATTCTTATTAAGACATTAAAATTAAAAACATATAAATTACGGCGGAATAATCAAACTTAGCGGAAGACTTAGTCAATCTTATCAAATATGATAAAGAAAACCCAAACATGATACACTGCCCAAGACTGG
>JASVEL010008636.1:0-81535 GCA_032618575.1 Nicotiana noctiflora
CTGTGGAGACTTCGAGGTAGCTGCTAACGTCCGCAGTTCCTGACCTATTTCTTTTTATCATTTTGTTGTCTCCATTCTAGTTAGACTTGATTTTGTAGTAGATCTCATTTGTAGAGGCTCAGACTTGTGACGCCACGATTTGGTTGGGACTGTGTTCTTGTATTTCAGTTCTACACTTCTTGATTTGTTATGAAAACAGGCTAATCACGCTGATTAATCAGTATTAATTATACTTGGCTGGTTTAATTGGATAAGATGGTCGGGCTTGCCTAGCAATGTGTTGGGCGCCATCACGACCGGGGTTTGGGTCGTGACAAGTTGGTATCAGAGCCTAGGTTAACAGGTCTCGCGAGTCATGAGCCGGTTTAGTAGAGTCTCGTGGATCGGTATGGGGACGCCTGTACTTATCCTCGGGAGGCTGCAAACCTTTAGGAAAGTTTCAAATTCTTGGAATTCTCATCGTGCGTGTTTTATTCAGCTTGAGATGTTATTCTTGAAATTCCTCCTGCACATTGATGCGCGCACTCGAGTGCTTAGTGATAAATTTGCCTTGATGGCTTGTGATTCCCCAATCGAGGGACGAGATATAATCTTTGTGAATTCATGTTGGGCCTGTCTGGAGGACTTGAGGCCGGATCCTTGTCTATGGCTTGTGCATCGAGGTGCTAACTTCGCGAGCCGGTATTATGAAATTCATGCGATCGGTATTGATCTTAATCGTGAAAATGGCAGTTTGATAATGGGTGAGCTGCAAGGTATTCAATCCTTATATCTGTTACGTAGCCATAGCTATGGGCATGGTGAGAAATATGTTCATTGCCTCTTAGCGGAAATGTAAAGTGCACAATGTGTGGTAGTATGAGTTTAGACTCAAGAAAATTGAATTGGTTGTGCTATGAGTATTGTGGTGAAAGGTATTTGACATATGTTATGATTCGAGCAGGTGCAACGCATGTCCATGTATCAATTTTGATAATATAACTTGTATAGTGTTGAGATTAATGTTGTTGATATACATTGCGATGTCTTGTTGAGTTATGGATGTATTGTTAGAATGGTTTGGTGATTCTGTGGCAGGTGGATAGGCCAAATTACAAAGGAAACTCTGCCGAAATTTTTGAAAAATTTGGGACTTAGAAAGATTTCTGTCACATAAAGAGAGTGGGCTTATTGGTGGTGTGTGTATAAATGCAAGAATTGCAGAAGGGTTAAGGTCTCTGATGATTCGAGTCTTTGTCAAGGCTTGTAAATGACTTGAGTTTAATCTCATTGTAACATTTTAGCATCACTTGAGTAATAATGATATGAGTGGTTAAAAGTGCTTTGATGAATGGCTTCGAGCCAAAGAGGTTGCTATTAAATAACTAATTGCACGGTTGTGTGCTATGTGGGCACTGTCTTTAAGTATGTTGGGAAAATTCTGACAAGGTTATGGCACTTCGTAGATCTGAGGAAATACTAGGGTGTTTTGAACTACTGTTGGTAAAGAATGTTCACCGTATGGAAAAGAAAGATAGAGAATTGTACATGTAAGTAATCATGTTCTGCGATGTCAGAGTTCTAACAAAACACGAGTGGTTCTACTCAATAGGACAATTGAATTACAGCTGAATAAGGGTGAATGATGCCCGAGAATGGTTTTGCAGTGTTCAAGATTTTGCTTGTAATAGTCAGGTGTCTTAAGATTGTGTAGGTGGCTAAAGATTGTGGCTTCGTTAGAAAAGATCAAGGCTTGTGTTATATCATGTGAATGATGGGATTCTATGTATCCGTATTGGGAAGTAATGATAACAAATTCAAAATCGCAGGAAGTTCTTCAAAATAAAGTGTGGTAGAATGTGGTACTTCGGGGAAACATTGAGAGAGTATTCAGTGGCCTATGGGTCTTAGAACATGTGGTCTTATGTACGAGTCTTGTGTGGTAACATGGGTTGAGGCATTGTGGTGCTACAGTAAAGACTAGTATTAAATTAAAGATGAATCAGAAAAGAAATTGGGTAAATGGATCAACTTGTTAATAAACCGAAACGGTATGATAAGGAATACGATTAATTCCTGGTATATGTTTGAAGTAATGAGTCTCGCCGATATTGTGCAATAAAGCTTTTGAGTATTGGCAGTTGTGTAACTCGGTATGGGTATAAGGACTCGGTCCTGGCAATTTAACTTATGCAATGTAATTGGGAGAAAGGGTTTGTGATGTGTTTTACCGTGGTTTGAAAATGAGTGTATTTCCTGTTGGTATGTAAAGCTCGAAATGTGTAATGAGTTTTCTCTATATGGGACCATGAAAGTCCTTGACTAGTTGAGTGCGCTGATGTTTGCGGCGTAGGGAAAGGGATATGAATTTTCCCTGTTGTCGTAGTGTGGTATGGTATATGCGATGTGTTATGGAAAGTTGATAACGGCATGTTCAAGGTTTTGAGATCAATTCATATTATATGGGGAGTCATTAAAATCCTCCAGCAGCGTGGGCAGCTGCAGATAATCTGTGAATCAATCTTCCTGGTGATTTAGGAGAATGGTACTGCTATACTAGTATTTCGGTAGAGTCTATGGTCAAAAGAGCCAGGTAATGTAAACTGATAATATCTAGCGGTATGGTGGTATACTCCCGTTGGATCGGCTGTAATAATTGAGTCGTTGATGACATAGTGAAATTTATGAATGGCTTTCGTGGTATGAATGGACGTTTGAGGTGCGTTATGTAATCGTACGGGAAGTACGGAATCAGGCATAGTGATTCCTGTGTTATGTATGTGTTGGAGACTAGAAGTTCTCGTAACCCGCCTACGCAGCGGTGATATATCGTGTGTATCGGCACAGTGTAGCGGTTATCGGAAATTGGAAGCTCTAGTGGCTATTTCGTTACTTGATATGATGAATTTGAATAATGATATACGATTGCTGACTGGTTGTCATACGCTAGGTTGTCCAGACTAATGTGATATGGACTATGTCAGAAACATGTCGCAAACTGCATGGCAGAGCGCATCGGATCATGCTCCAGCAGGGTGGATGTACCCTAAGGCCAGCGGACGGCTGGTAGGTATTGCTTTGTCAGTTGGGCCTTCGTGGCAGATGTCAGTGTAGAGGTATCTACCATTGATTCAGTTCCGGTATTGAGGAACTTTGTCGGATGAGTTTCATGTGACCGAGCTCGAGGCTATATATACATGTTTGTTGTAATGAGCAACTTGAGTCGATGTGCATTCCCTTTTGCTAGATTTATGCGTGGATCGGGTGGCACGCCGCCACATGTATAGTATCTGGATCGGGTGGCACGCCGCCACATGTATGGTATTGGAACGGGTTGCGCGCCGCAACAGTGTGATGTGGGAAATATAGCTTCCTATATGTACCTTGTATACAATACTTCCTCTCTTATGAGGAATAGTCCGTATTGGGTATCGCTCGGGGAATAGCACATCGGTTGTGTCCATTCAGGATTCGATAGCATATACTAAATGTATCATCGCGTGTGATTGATTGCTTGAGTTCAGACCTAAATATGTGTGTGGCGGACCGTTTTGAGCATTGCGACTTGAGGTGCTCCATGAGTAATAGTGTTTGGATAGAATCATGAGTTGTGACAAGGCCACGTGATGTTATGACCTTTCGAGGAGGATTCAGGTACTCTAATTCTATGATGTGAGACGAGATCTCAGTTATGTGTTGTGATGGTATTGAAGAATTTGAATTATGGCTCTTTGTGCGAGTCGGTTGTCATGATTCGAGTGTGTTCAGATCCTTCTTATTGGAGCCTGTGTTGTGCTCGTTGGGGCCTAGGCCGATGTTGAGGTGTCATGTCACCAGTGTGGTGTGTTATAACCGAAATGATCATTCGAGTCATTAATGAGAGCGAGCATATATGATTTCAGCTCGTTAGAAAGGTAATATCGAGGTTTGGCTCCGAAACTTATTGTGGTATCGGTTTTAAAAGGGAAATAGATTCACGAATGGTTGACCCGAGAGATGGGTTCGGTATATCGCGTGCTTCAGTTGCCGTGGGCAGGATATGAAGGTGTTGGAATAAGACTCTATCTAATGAGAAAGGTTCTTTCTGCTAGTATTTGGTTATTGTGGCCAGTTGTCGTGATTAGAGACTATCGTATCAAGTGATCGGGTTGTTTGATACATCATGTGATCTCACCCGGAGTGGTGAGTTGGCTATTACAGTTGGATCGTGTGTACTCTGAGTATAGATGTGGGATTCAGACTGGTATATGATTTCGGAAAGTGCAATGTGGTTTATGGTTCAGTTAAACTGTGGAAATTCAGCTATACTATGTTATCGGACTTATGAAAGATAGGGTGAAGTGGTATCGCCCCGAATATATGCTTGGTAAGGTCATTCGGCTATTAGGTCACTTCGAGTAGACCTCTTGGTCCGCTCGAGGACGAGCGTTTGCTTAAGTTGGGGAGAATGTGATGACCCGGCCCGTCATCATGTGAGTTATCACCCTGTTACCCCCGTTATATGCTTGTTGATATTGTAATATGCATGTTGGGTGAGTTTGAGTCAATCCGGGTTGAGTTTGATTGAAATTGAGACAGAAAGTCTCTTAGAAGAAGGAATAGTTGGGAAAAGTCAACTAGACGTTGACTATTTAGTTAGAGGGCTTGGAATTGGATTCGATGATTCGGTTAGTTCCGGGAGGTGATTTGTGACTTAGGGGAACAATCGGAATTGAATTTGGAGGTCCGGTGTAGAAATAGGCTTGAATTGGCTAAGGTTGAATTTTGGCGAAATCCGGACGGTAGGTGAGATTTTGATCCGGGAGTCGGAATGGAATTCCGAAAGTTGCAGTAGCTCCGCTAGGTGATTTTGGATGTGCCTGCAAAATTTTAGGTCATTCGGAGGTCGTTTGGTCGGGTTTTTGATCGAATAAGAATTTTGAAAGTTATAGTTAAACTTAAGCTTGAATTTGCTTGAAAACGGATGATTTTGATGTTAACGATAGTGATTTTATGATTCAAGCAAGTTGGAATGAGGTAATAGATCATGTCTGTATATTTGGTTGAGGTCTCGAGGGTCTCGGGTGTGTTTCGGATGTCCAACGGGTCATTTTTGGAAGATTTTTGCCGTTTTCAGCATAAATATAATGATCCAAAGGTCTATTTTTAGTTCTAGAGATCCAAATTTAACTTCGAGACTTCGAGAATTTAAATCATGAATTATAGGACTGATCTGGAAATTTTGGTTTAATTTCATCAAGTCGCGATTGGGTTTTTGACGTGATATGTGAGTTAATTGTTTAACGAGCGAAATTGGTATTGAACTAAGCAAATGAGCTCCAAATTCAGTTTTGTTTGAACCACTAGATCCATATCAAAATTACGGAGCCATAGGAAAAAGAATCGTCTAATTTCGAGTTCATATGATGGAGTTAGAGCCATTTTAGTAAAAAATGACTGTGCTGCAATTTAGATAAAAAGCTGCTGCAATGAACAGTACCCGTGAATAGTACCCGTGAATAGTACCCGTGAATAGTAGCCCGTAAATAGTATGTTGTGAACAGTACCCCGTGAACAGTACACACGGGTGAACAGTAATACGGGTGAACAGTATTTTGTTAAAAATTCTGGACAGAAGGCTTTTAATTGCATTTCATACGCGACTCATTAATTGAAAACCTCCATTGTTGAGTCTTGGAGAGCAAAAGTGAAGGGAAATTGCTGGCGATTTCACCGGGTTATCATCGGAGGTAAGTTTTATGGATCAAATATGTGTTTTTATCTTAGAATCCTTCTCTATTTCACTGAAATTGGAAGAATTAATGGGGGATTTTAGTCATATGCCTAAATTATGGAAAATCAATGATTTGAATGGGCAAACGGAGTCCGATTTTAGTAAATTTTATATGCATAGACTCGTGTTGAGACAAGGATTCCGAATATGTGACTTTTGTAATTTTTTGAGAACCGTACCAAAAGTCGGGTTTTGACAACTTTGTGGGTTTTGATACAATTTGGATTATTTCGAATGAATTGCGTGAAATTAGCATATATTGATGCATTCCCTATGATTTTGAGCAGATTTGGCATCCGAGAAGATTGATTTGCGAGGCAAGCGCAAGGCGGATTGAAGCTTCTACCGGTTCGAGGTGAGTGGTAGTAGTAAATAATGTACTGAGGGTTTGAAACCCCGTACTAGCACTTCACAGTGCTATATTGAGATGAGACACACGTCTTGAGATGAGCGTGGTGACATTGTTATTGGGGACTTGGACTTGGTCCTTCCCGGCTAATAGAATACTGTGTTTTATGACTGTTAATGAGATTATAACTGTACAATTGGGGCTGATAGCCATGTTTGGGGCCTTGTGCCGATCTGTAGAGCATTAGGGAACCTATAGAGCTAGGTGACCCTTATATCGTGTTTGAAACATACACTCAGCCGTAGCTCTAGCTGTATAGCATAATATGAGCTCGTAGTAGATGTGTACATTGAGAGAGATTATCCAGGGTGGAATTTCCTGTTCTAGCTGAGTGCGCCCGAAAGGCCAAGTCTATATTGACTGAGACAGGATCAAGGAACCACTGTGATATATTATATTGGACCTGAGAGGCCAAGTACATACTGACTGGGATAGGGTCGAGGACCCATTATGAGGTATTATATATATATATATACCTATATTGGATCAGGCTGCACGCCGCAACAGTATATATATTTGATCGGACTGCACGCCGCAATAATATACATGTAATATACATGTGGGACGGACTGCACGCCGCAGTGTTATTGCGCTTGGGCTGTAGGAGCCCCTTCGGAGTCTGAGTCTGCACACATTCTCAGTGAGCGCTGTATATATTATGGGATCGGGCTGCGCGCCGCAGTAGTATAAATATATATACATATATATATTGGATCGGACTGCACGCCGCAGTAATACATGTATGGATCGGGCTGCACGCCGTAGCATCATAGCGCTTGGTCCTAGGGAGCCCCTCCAAAGTCTGTATACACCCCCAGTGAGCGCCGTCGACGTTAAATGGAGCGGGCTGCGCGCCGCAGCGGTATATGTATTGTAGCGGGCTGCGCGCCGCAGCATTATACTTATTCATATTCATATATATACTGAAATATTTATATGTTATAGACGGATGTATATGTCTCCATATATTGAGATGGCTGTATACCGTAGTGGTACGAGCGAGGATGTGGTCAGTGTGGGACCTAGATGAGATAGATGTGGACTGGAGATCAGGGTACTCATTATAGTGATGACTAACTTGTGGGGGTTGCCTTAGAACTGTTTAGTGATAGTACAGGAGTTCTTATTTTCAGTTATTGTTTATTATTATTACTCACTGAGTTGAAATATACTCATCCCACTCCCTTGCACTTTTTGTGCAGATATACAGGTTCAGGAGGGCAGTTGAGCTATCGCAACTGCTTTATTATCCCCATTATGTGGAGACTTCGAGGTAGCCTGCTAACGTCCGCAGTTCCTGACCTCTTTCTTTTTATCATTTTGTTGTCTCCATTCTAGTTAGACTTGATTTTGTAGTAGATCTCATTTGTAGAGGCTCAGACTTGTGACGCCACGATTTGGTTGGGACTGTGTTCTTGTATTTCAGTTCTACACTTCTTGATTTGTTATGAAAACAGGCTAATCACGCTGATTAATCAGTATTAGTTATACTTGGCTAGTTTAATTGGATAATACGGTCGGGCTTGCCTAGCAATGTGTTGGGCGCCATCACAACCGGGGTTTGGGGTCGTGACAATGATATTCACGCAGCCAGGAGGAGCATGCACAGCATTTGAGGGTGGTATTGCAGAGGTTGAGAGAAGAGAAGCTCTATGCGAAATTCGCTAAGTGTGAGTTCTGGCTTGATACTGTGGGTTTTCTGGGACATGTAGTGTCTAGTGATGGTATTCGGGTTGATCCACAGAAGGTTGAGGCAGTGCAGAATTGGCCCAGGCCTTCCTCAGCTACAGAGATCCGGAGTTTTCTCGGCTTGGCAGGCTATTATTGCCGGTTTGTTCAGGATTTCTCATCTATTGCTTCACCGTTGACTAAGCTGACACAGAAGAATGCCCCATTTGTGTGGTCTGATGAATGTGAGGAGAGCTTTCAGAAGCTCAAGGAGGCTTTGACCACCGCTCCGGTACTTGTGTTACCATCAGCTTCAGGGTCATATACGGTGTATTGTGATGCTTCTAGAGTTGGACTCGGTTGTGTGTTGATGCAGGAGGGTAGAGTTATTGCATATGCTTCTCGTCGGCTAAAGCCCCACGAGAAGAACTACCCTGTTCATGATTTGGAGTTAGCTGCTATTGTTCATGCCTTGAAGATTTGGAGGCATTACCTATATGGTGTATCTTGTAATGTATATACAGACCACCGCAGCCTTCAGCATTTGTTTAAGCAGAAAGATCTAAATTTGAGGCAGCGGAGATGGCTTGAATTGCTTAAAGACTATGATATTACTATCTTGTACCATCCGGGAAAGCCAATGTAGTGGCTGATGCATTGAGCCGGAAGGCTATTAGTATGGGCAGTTTGGCGTATATTCCAGTTGGGGAGAGACCCCTAGCAGTTGATGTTCAGGCGTTAGCTAATCGGATGGTAAGGCTGGATATTTCTGAGCCCAGTCGGGTGATGGCTTGTGTAGTAGCTCGTTCTTCTTTATATGATCGTATTCGAGAGCGCCAGTATGATGATCCACACTTACTTGTCCTTAAGGACAGAGTTCAGCATGATGATGCCGGAGATGTCACTATTGATAGTGATGGTGTATTGCGGATGCGGGGCCGGATATGCGTGCCCAATGTTGATGGCCTTCGTGAGTTGATATTGGAAGAGGCCCACAACTCGCGGTATTCTATTCATCCAGGAGCCGCGAAGATGTATCAGGACTTGAAGCAGCATTACTGGTGGAGAAAGATGAAGAAAGATATTGTGAGCCATGTGGCTCGGTGTCTAAACTGTCAGCAGGTCAAGTATGAGCATCAGAGACCTGGTGGTGTATTCCGGCGTATTGATATTCCTGAGTGGAAGTGGGAAAGGATTACTATGGACTTTGTTAGTGGACTCCCTCGGACGGCGAGGAAGTTTGATTCAGTTTGGGTGGTGGTGGATAGGTTGACCAAGTCAGCTCACTTCATCCCAGTGTGTACTACCTATACCTCAGAGCGGTTGGCAGAGATATTCATCCGTGAGATAGTGAGATTGCATGGAGTTCCTATTTCTATTATATCAGACAGAGGTACCCAGTTCATATCCCAGTTCTGGAGGACATTTCAGCGAGAGTTGGGTTCACGGGTAGAGTTGAGCACAGCATTTCATCCACAGACGGATGGACAGTCTGAGCGTACTATTCAGATATTGGAGGACATGTTGCGTGCTTGTGTCATTGATTTCGGTGGTTCGTGGGCTGATTATTTGCCTTTGGTGGAGTTTGCTTATAATAATAGCTATCAGACCAGCATTCAGATGGCACCGTATGAAGCTTTATATGGGAGGCGGTATAGGTCTCCAGTCGGTTGGTTAGAGCCCGGCGAGGCTAGGTTGTTGGGGACAGAGTTAGTCCAAGATGCCTTAGACAAGGTGAAGGTGATTCAGGAGAGACTTCGCACAGCTCAGTCGCGTCGGAAGAGTTATGCGGACCGGAAGGTCCGAGATGTGTCTTATTCAGTAGGTGAGAAGGTGTTGCTGAAGGTTTCGCCTATGAAGGGTGTTATGAGGTTTGGAAAGGAAGGGAAGTTGAGCCCAAGGTTTATTGGACCTTTTGAGGTGCTTAGGAAAGTTGGGGAGGTGGCTTATATGCTTGCTTTGCCACCTAGTTTGTCGGGAGTTCACCCGGTGTTCCATGTATCTATGCTCCGGAAGTATGTCGGAGACCCGTCTCGTGTGTTGGACTTCAACACGATACAGATAGATGAGGATTTGACTTATAATGTGGAACCAGTAGCCATTTTGGGTCGACAGGTTCGTAAGCTGAGATCTAAGGACATAACTTCAGTGAAAGTGCAGTGGAGAGGTCGTCCCGTGGAGGAAGCAACTTGGGAGACCGAGCAGGAAATGCGGAGCAGATATCCACACTTGTTTGATGCTCCAGGTATGTCTCTTAACCCGCTCGCGGACGAGCGTTTGTTTAAGTTGGGGAGAATGTAACGACCCGGCTTGTCGTTACGGGAATTACCACCCCGTTACCTTACAATTTCATATCTTATGCTTTTATAACAGTATTAGAGTATATCGGGTGAGTTAGGAGTGATTTGGATTGAAAATGAAACAAATAGCATGTTTGAAGAAAGCTTGAATATGGAAAGTCGACCAAGAGTTGACTATTGATTTAGAGTGCTCGGAATTGGATTCTGATGATTCGACTAGTTCCGGGAGATCATTTATGACTTAGGAGAACAATCGGAATTGAATGCGGAGGCCCGGTGTAGTTTTAGGCTTGAATTGGCGAAGGTTGATTTTTGGCGAAAACCGGATGGTAGGTGATATTTTGATCCGGGGGTCGGAATGGAATTCCGACAATTTATGTAGCTTCGTTATGTGATTTTGGATATGTCCGCAAATTTTCAGGTCATTCGAACATCGTTTGATCGGGTTTTGGATTGAATGTTAGTTTTGAAAGTTTTGAAGAAACTTAGGCTTGAATCCGTGAGTAAATGGAGATTTTGATGTTTGGTATGGTGTTTTTATGATTGGAACAAGTTCGTATCATGTTTTGGAGTACGTTGGTGGTTTTCGTTGGGGTCCCGGGGGCCTCGGGATGATTTCGGACCATCAACCGGGCATTTGGACTTGGCAAAAATCTGCAGAGAAACTGCAGGTTCTGCCCAGGCCCTTAAGCCTTCGCGTTCGCGTGACAAGTGTCGCGTTCTCGAAGGCCAAGCCTTTTAGTGCATCGCGTTCGCGGGAGGGGGATACGCGTTCGTGTAGGCCAGGGGTGTTGAGCATCGCGAACGCGTTGCTTGGGTCGCGTTCGCGTAGGGTCGTGGGAGTTGTGCTTCGCGGTCGCGGGAGGTGTATCGCGAACGCGTAGAAGGAATCTGGGCGGCTGGGAGTTTGAGCATCGCGAATGCGTGGTTTGCGTCGCATTCGCGAAGGGTAACTGGAATTGAGCATCGCGAACGCGTGGTAAGCATCGCGTTCGCGAAGAGTAAGGAGGAGCTGTTCATCGCGAACGCGTGGGGGCTCACGCGAGAACAAAAGTCTCTGGCAGTGAATAAAATCTAGAAGCAGAGGGGTTACGGGTTTACACCCCCAAAACTCAATTTTGAGCCCTAGAGAGAAGAAAACTCGAGGAAATCACCGAGAAGTCATCGGGTATTCGTCGGAGGTAAGATTCTTGACTCAAAAACATCATTTTATGGTAGTATTAACATCAATCTTCATGAAATTGGGTTGAAATCTTGAAGAAATGTGGCATAAATATTGAAAACGGGATTTTTGGATTTGGAAGGCCATTTGAACTCCGATTTTGATAAATTTTATATGTACGGACTCGTGGCGAGATGAGGGTCGCGTTGGTACTAATTTCAAAATTTTCTGAGCAATGGGCCCGGGGTCGGGTTTTACCAACTTGGTGTATTTATGCGAATTTCATGAAAATTGAAGTGGGTTATGATTCTTTGACCCGTATTTGATATAATTATTGTGATTTGACTAGATTCTACGCACGAGGGAGCTAAATTCAAAGGAAAAGGCATCGCGGACGAGTCTACGACCGGCTAGAGGTGAGTAGTTTGTGTATATGGTAGCTTGAGGGTTCGAAACCCCGGCTTAGCACATTGTGACGCTAGTAGGGCGTGGCTCGCACACCGTGGCAGGTGCGGGATTGATTGTGACTGGGGATTGAGACTTGGTCCATCCCCGAAGTGAATAATATGTTGTTAGTGTTGGAAATACACTGTATTTGATATACTTGTGGGCTGTAAGCCTTGTTTGGGGCCTTGTGCCGACCTGTAGTGTCCTTAGAGGAAAATATTTATGTAATAGCTATAATTGCTTAAATCACTGATCTCAGTCCTGGAAATTAAAATCACATTTTTGAAATGCTAAGTCACCAGCTTCTACAAATTTAATAAAGTTAAAGTATTTTTCATAAATTATGAATTGAGAACTGGAACTAAGGAAAATAAATTGTTCTATGACTTAATTGCTTATTGTGAACTGAGCATGGGATCGGGCTGCACGCCGCAGTGGTTGATATGAGGATCGGGCTGCACGCCGCAACAGTATTGCGCTTGGGCTGTAGGAGCCCCTCCGGAGTCTGTACACACCCCAGGTGAGCGCCGTCGACGTTAAATTGGATCGGGCTACACGCCGTAGCGGTTATGTGCATTGCATTGCATCGGTATTTGTTAAATTACTCTGTGGTAGCTGTATTGTATTGTTGCTGCTAGTTCGTAGGAGATTCGGACTGTAGTGTAGCTTCATATTGTGGTATTTTGTGGATTTCTTAATGTCAGCTACTTATATATATTTGTTACTCACTGAGTACTTAGTACTCACCCCTACTCCCTGCACCTTTTGTGTGCAGACTCGGGTACTCAGGAGCGGTAGACAGGCATTTCCCGCGGTTGCAGTGTCATATCGAGTTGCTGAGGTAGCTGCCTACGTTCGCAGAACCTAGCTTCTCCTCTCCTTTCCAGTTGTTATTTTGTATTTTGTATTCAGACTTGAGTACTTCTATATCGTACTCTCTTTTCCTGTTGGGTTTTGTTAGAGGCTCTAGACTTGTGACTCCGGATCTTTGGGAGTGTCAGTATTTTGTTCATTATTATTATTATTGGAGTTCTTAAACTCATATATTCTTCTTGGGTTGTCCATTTGGGGACGGGTATTTTGTGATAATTAAATTGTTGGTCTGGCTGGCCTAGCTTAATTGTTGGGCGCTATCACGACCGGATTTGGGTCGTGACATGGGATCTCCGGGAATTAAACCCGCAGTCCACTAACACATCAAATAAAGAAAACACACAGAGAGAATATAATATGTTTAACTACAACTTCACCGAAACTAGTGCCAATATTTTATCAAGAAGTTCAAGTAGATAATTAGGCAACTAGACAGTTAAATCCTATCTAACCATGCTTTTCTAACTAATACCGGGTAAGAGTATCGATTTAATCAGCTAAGAGCAGGAATATCACTAATTGGATAATTCAAGTAAAGTGTGTGTTACAACAACCAACGCATGTACACGCCCGTCACCTCGCGTACAAGGCATTTAAACTATCACATAATATCCTAGGGGTGAAAGTTCTCCCACACGAGGTTAGACAACCCACTTACCTCAACTCCGGTACAAAACCTCTAAGAGACAACTCTCTTGTCGCGAATGTCGGCCTCTACAGGTGTAGTATCTGATAAAAATCAATAGAATCACGTCAAAAAGCCAATTGGGCATTACCCAATCAAAACGATTCAAAATACCCCAAAAACCCACAAGTTGCCGAAACTCGACTTTCAGTACGCTTATCGAAAAATTACGAAAGTTACATATTCGGAACCCCCGTCTCAATACGAGTCTAAGCATATAAAGTTCTCTAAATTTGGACTCCATTTGCCCATTCAAACCTTTGATTTTCTAAAGTTTAAGCCTAGGGTAAAAACCCCCATTAATTACCCCAATTTCCTCCATTTTTATGAAAAACTTGCAGAATATTATCAACAACAATCATAATTGGAGTCCATAATTGGTTACCTGAAGAAAACCCTCGAATTCTCCTTCAAAATCGCCCAATTCGCCCCTTAAGCCGAGCCCTCAAATGTTTGGAATGCTTCTGAAATTTAAATCCTTACTGTTCATTAAACCCAGGTCGATTTCCGCTTCTGCGGAACTATATCCGCTTCCGCGAAATCGCTTCTGCGGAAAAGCTGGTCGCTTCTGTGACTACGGCCAAAAATTGAGATTCCGCTTCTGCGGTCTCCAGGTCGCTCCTGCGACTCCGCTTCTGCGGACAAATGTCCGCTCCTGCGGAAGATCCCCAACGGTCAAGCATCGCTCCTGCGGACTCCCTTCTGCCTCAGCGGGATCGCTTCAGCGACCCGTCCTCCGCTTGTGCGAACTCGACTGGCTCTCAAATCTCGCACCTGCGAGTTAAACCTCGCTCATGCGGACTCGCTCCTGCGGTCCAAGCTCCGTAGAAGTGAAAACAGCAGAAGGCAGGCACCAGCTGCTGCAACTTCTAATTTCTTGCCGTTTAATCACCCGAACTCATCCCGAGGCCCCCGATACCTCATCCAAACACACCAACAAATCCTAATACCTTATTCGAACTTGTTCCAATCCTTAGAACACGTCTAACAACATCAAAACCCATAATTCACATCGAATTCATGCCTAAATTCCTTAAAACTTTCCGAATTACACATTCGATCTAAAACCCGACCAAACGACGTCTGAGTGACCTGAGAATTTGCGGACATATCTAAAATCACATAGCGAAGCTACAGAAATTGTCGGAATTCCATTCCGACCCCCGGATCAAAATCTCACCTATCGTTCGGATTCGCCAAATTTTCAAACTTCGGCATTTCAAGCCTAATTGAGCTACGGACCTCCAAAATACATTCCGAATGCGCTCCCAACCCCGAAATCACCTAACGGAGCTAATGGAACCATCGGATTTCTGTTTCTAGGTCGTATCAACACTGTTCCGGCTATGGGCCATTTTCAACTATAAGGCTTCTATTTAGGGACTAAGTGTCCTAAACCACTCCGAATTCTAGAACCGACCTTCCCGGCAACCACAATAGCAAAAATGAACTTAGGGGAACAGTTAAATTGGGGATCAGGGTGTAATTTTCTAAAACGACCGGTCGGGTTGTTACAGGGGGGCCACATGTGAATCTATGATTGTAGTCATAGTGACAAAAAATATTTAATATACGTATATACATATACGTATATACGTCTGCCTAGTCATTATTAATTCATGACATTTTAACCACATGTGAATCTATGATTGTTATGACTAATTATAGGTTAATTCATTAACCAAATTATTATTGTCCCTTATAACTTATAGGATCGTATAAGTTATCTAGATTATGCGTTCATTAACTTTTATACTAATCTTAGCATAAGTCCATGAAATAATATGCTTGACTATACCCTTAATTTGTCAGTGTGTTAGAAGTAACTGAGTTCATATATACTTATGCCGTATACATTATCAGATTTACCACAAATATACCACATTCCCGAGTCAATTGCTAATACATTATGTGTATGCCAATAGGCATACACATAAATTTATTCATGTGATAAATTAAATTGACATAACATAATTTAAAATATTTCCACGATCGAAATAACATGTATGAATAGAGATCTAGGGGAATAATATATTTATTGCTAAATAACTAAATTACATACCAATAACATACTATTCTAACTATGTTACATATTTATTCACTAATAAATCATATGAGTCTTAATAACATACTCATAATAAAAATATGTAATATTTATACAGTTAAATGATATTATAACATATGATCATATAAATTATACTGTATTGGCTAATTTTTAAATTATCGTAAATATATTATTATTATTTAAGTGTTATAATTTAGTACCCATATAACAATTCACATATGTGAAAAATATTAGGGCCTAGTATAATTTCGGGAAGGTCCTATTACTACAATCATATAGATTTAACATACTTATGACGTAGTATTGGGACAAATTTTGAGGTTATAGACAAATGGACTTATTGTATTGGGAAAAAAACTTTTTATGATGTGGCAAGACATGTGGAATATCAAACAAGAAAATTTATTATTTTGAGGAGGAGATACGCATAAGTAAAATAGGCACGGTGTGAAATTCGA
Source organism: Nicotiana noctiflora (assembly GCA_032618575.1). Taxonomy (NCBI): domain Eukaryota; kingdom Viridiplantae; phylum Streptophyta; class Magnoliopsida; order Solanales; family Solanaceae; genus Nicotiana; species Nicotiana noctiflora. Next base: position 15,820 of record JASVEL010008636.1, read on the forward strand.
TTAGGAAGTCGCGTACTTAATTAAGAAGTCCCGTACCTATTCAGAATAGGTAAGAACGTAACTACAGAGATGAAGGACATCAACAGAAAATAGATACGAGCTTCATATCTATTCAAAACATCCAGAAGAAACGGGTCAAAAAGCATTTGAAGCATGGATGTGAAGGCAGAAAGGAGTTCCAATTCAATCATTAAATACCCTATACATTAGAGGATCGGCATTTATTAAAAATGATTGTGTAACAACCTATTTAATGTCATTTATTGCTCATTAAATCTTACGTTATATTCCTCCCTCTAGAGTCAGCTATAAGAGGAGGAAGTTAAACCCATTGTAACACACAACAATCACTAAAATATAATCTTTCTTACTGTCTATTCTAATTATTCAAAAACTATTACATTTTTTCGGTCTCTTGATTATCAGTAACCCGATTTTTCTATTATTTTCCAGTTTTAATCGAAGTTCAATATTTTGGTTAAACAAATTTGTTCCGTTACCTGGGAATCTGATAATCGATTCTTTTTAGAACTTATACGTTTCATTTGTCATAAACATCATGTCACACGTATTCAATCACGGTCAATTACTAACTACAATCGTATTTGTCCAATGGACTTATATGGTTGTCATAATAGATTGGACTAGTAGCATCAACATATCGCAGATTGTGATTAATACTGGGATCACATATTGGGGTATTCCTATATGTGAGGATAAGCCTACGACATCATATGTGGCAATATTATTCTTTTAATCTCGTAAGGTCCCATTAACGTAACATGCTTTATGTGGCTATTATCACTTGGACAATTGGCATTCATATATTTTATTTCGTTTTGATATTGTACGTCCTGTTCATTCCTGTAATGACATAGCTGATCAATGGTTGTGGACGTAATTACTAACCACGATTGAATGATTTAGCGTCGAATAATACATCTTATTGACATAATTGAATATGTCAATGAGTTTATATAGACATTAAATCAAATAGTCTAAGGGAGAAGGAGTTAGTAATCTACTAATAGTAATCATGAAATTGGTACAACTAGGACTGTTATATAACATAAATCTTATTCCCTTAAAAGATTCAACTATTTTCAAGTTCAATATGCTAAAATAATTTGGAATTCATACGTGGGAAAAAGATATGAGACAATGGAATACTAATGATAGTAACTTATTATTATATAATACCAATCATATGATTTGGGGTATTCATATTAGCATATCACACGTGCAATCGAGATTATCCTAATACGGGGTAATCTCCTGTGATTGGACCGATACGATAGGATTGTAATATAACATAAGTCCAATTAAGCATCATAATATTAGTTCATTCATGTTTTGGTTGATAATATCATTATATGACATAAGTCCATTGGTTATATATAATATACTAGATGAACTTATAGAAAGTATATACCATAGTCGCAGAGGTAACCCCTGTAAAAGAGCTGGAGAAATACACTAATATTAGATATTGAATATTCAATACCGTAATAATGAACTTCCTATAAATGTCACAATTAAAACTACAATCGTCCATGATGTATTAGTTTAGTAAATATGATATTAGGACATGGTTGATACAACTAAAATGGGCCTAACATATACATGAACTCTATAATAGGTAATACGACATAAGAAGTTCCATATGATTGTAATGATAACTAAGTCGTATTGTGCACGTGGTTCTGATCGTGTATCGAGTATGGACGGTATATCGAGTACGACAACTGTATAAGCGTCCCAATAGTTAATAAAATCGTTTGTCCATATGATATTCCCTACATGATACGAAATCATATTTTTAACCTATGGACTAATATTTGGGTCACGACCAGATTAGTACTAGGACCCCGATAGTGATGAAAGTTTTATTATTAATCTTATAGACTAAAATCACGATAAATATTTGCATTTATGTTCCCATAAGTGTAGACGTATTTATACCTTGAACCATATGTTTATATATCGTGGTCATATTCATATACTCCCATTAAGATATATAAATTATGAGGCCGTTTGGACTAATACCAACCTTGTGGTTCATAAACTATAATATAAACGGGTACATAAACGGAATAGTTAGAGGTCCTAGTATATATGATTGTATAGGTATGATTTTGGATGACTAATAAATATAGGACATTTACTCCCAATTAGATTCACATGCGTATGACTACAATGCGTCCTAAGTGGGTTAACGTAACGACCCGGCCCATCGTTACGGGAATTACCACCCCGTTACCGTGAATTTATATATCTTATTCTTTCATATCAGTATTAGAGTATATCGGATGAGTTAGGGGTGATTCGGGTTGAAAATGAAGCAAATAGCATGATTGAAGGAAGTTTGAATATGGAAAGTCAACCTAGAGTTGACTATCAAATTAGAGTACTCGGAATCGGATTCTGATGATTCGACTAGTTTCAGGGGATCATTTATGACTTAGGAGAGCAAACGGAATTGAATTCGGAGGTCCGGTGTAGTTTTAGGCTTGAATTGGCGAAGGTTGAATTTTGGCGAAAATCGGATGGTTGGTGAGATTTTGATCCGGGGGTCGGAATGGAATTCCGACAATTTATGTAGCTTTGTTATGCGATTTTGGATATGTCTGCAAATTTTCAGGTCATTCGGACGTCGTTTGATCGGGTTTTGGATTGAATGTTAGTTTCGGATGTTTTGAAGAAACTTAGTCTTGAATGCGTGTATAAATGGTGATTTTGATGTTTAGGATGGTGTTTTTATGATATGAACAAGTTTGTATCGTGTTTTGGAGTATGTTGGTGGCTTTCGTTGGGGTCCCGGGGGCCTCGGGATGAATTCGGGGGTCCAAATGGACCATTTTTGGGAAAAAGGAGAAGGCTGGTTGCTGCCATAAATACAGCAGGAATTTGCTCTCTGCGATCACGGGGCGGGGGACACGATCGCATAGGGTTAGGGGCTAGACCAATGCGATCGCAGGAGCAACAGTCGCGATTGCGTAGAGTTAACCGAGTAGGCATCGCGATCGCATGACTACCTACGCGATCGCGTAGGAGAGAAATGCGGTCCAGGGAATATGTGATACGCGATCGCATGAATAGAGAAGCGATCGCGTGAGGCCGCTATTTTGAGCATCGCGATCGCGTGAGGCGAGTCGCGATCGCGTAAGGCAGTGGGGTCTGGCAGTGAAATTAAATTGCAGAACCAGTGTAGTTGTGGGTTTCACACCCAAAACACAATTTTGAGCTCTAGAGAGAAGAAAACACGAGGAAAACACTGAGATATCATCGGGTATTCATCGGAGGTAAGATTCTTGACTCAAAAACACAATTTTATGGTAGAATTAATATCAATCTTCATGAATTTGGGTAGAAATTGTGAAGAATTGTGGCATAGATATTGAAAAAGGGATTTTGAGTTTTGAAAGGCCATTTGAACTCCGATTTCGATAAATTTTATATGCACGGACTCGTGGTGAGACGAGGATCGCGTTGGTACTAATTTCGGAATTTTCCGAGCAGTGGGCCCGGGTCGGGTTTTTACCAACTTAGTGTATTTATGCAAATTTCATGTAATTTGAAATGGGTTATGATTCTTTGACCCGTATTTGATATAATTATTGTGGTTTGACTAGATTCGACGCACGAGGCAGCAAATTTCAAAGGAAAAGGCATCGCGGACGAGTCTACGGCCGGTTAGAGGTGAGTAGTTTGTGCATATGGTAGCCTGAGGGTTCGAGACCCCGGCTTAGCACGTTGTGACGCTAGTAGGGCGTGGCTCGCACCCCGTGGCAGGTGCGAGGTTTTATTGTGACTGGGGATTTAGACTTGGTCCATCCCGGATATGAAGAATATGCTATTAGAGATGGAAAATATTGTGTTTGACATATTAGTGGGCTGTAAGCCTTGTTTGGGGCCTTGTGCCGATCTGTAGTATCCCTAGGGGATAGTATATATGTGATAGCTATACTTGCTTAAATCACTGATCTCAGTCCTGGAAATTGAAATCACAGTATTGATATGCTAAGTCACCGATTTTGCAAAAAATTTAATAAAACTTAAAGTATTTTCATAAATTATGAGCTGGCATCTGGAAACAAGTAATTAGAGCTATTTGTGACTTATCTGATTAATTGTGGATAGAGGATGGATCGGGCTGCACGCCGCAGCGGTTATTGTGATATGAGGATCGGGTTGTACCCCGCAGCGGTATTTGCGCTTGGGCTGTAGGAGCCCTCCGGAGTCTGTACACACCTCCAATGAGCGTCGTCGATGTTAAATGGATCGGGCTACACGCCGTAGCGGATATGTGCATTGCATTGCATCTTTATCTGTTGAATTATTCTGTGGTAGCTGTATTGTATTGTTGATGCTAGTTCGTAGGAGATTCGAACCGTAGTTTAGCTTCATTATGTGGTAATGTGTGTATTTCTTATTTTCAGCTGCTGTTATATATTTATTACTCACTGAGTACTTAGTACTCACCCCTACTCCCTGCACCTTTGTGTGCAGATTCAGGTACTTAGAAAAAGTAGACGATCACTCCAGCTTTCACACAGCCATATCGAGTTGCTGACGTAGCTACCGGCGTTCGCAAAACCTAGCTTCTCCTCTCTTTTCAGTTGTTATTTTATATTCAGACTTGAGTACTTCCATACAGTATTCTCAACTTTTGTTGGGTTTTGTTAGAGGCTCTAGACTTGTGACTCTAGATCTTTGGGAGTGTCAGCTATTTTCGCACTTCTCGGTATTTTATTCGTATTATTATTATTGGAGTTTCTATGACTCATATATTCTTCTTGAGTTGTCCATTTGGGACTGATATTATTGGTGATAAACATTTGTTGGTCTGGCTGGCCTAGCTTGATAGTTGGACGCCATCATGACCGGATTTGGGGTCGTGACAAGTTGGTATCAGAGCCTAGGTTGTTAGGATTCGCGAGTCATAAGCTGGTTTAGTAGGCTTTCGCGGATTGGTACGTAGACGTCCGTATCTATCCTCGGAAGCCTACAGAAACTTTAGGAAAAACCTCATTTTCTTGGATTCATATCATGCGGTCTATGTTATTGTGAAACAAAATTTTTCCCATATTCTATTCTCTCGCAGATGGCGAGAACACGTGCTAGTGGACGTGGTGGACGACCACCATTGGCACCCAGAGGCCGTGGTCGTGGTAGGGGTAGAGCAGTAGTACTAGCACCTGCTGACCCACCAGTTGACCAGGTTCAGGATCATGTTCCAGCTGCATATGCTTCAGCAGCTCATGTTCAGGCACCGATAGTTGCTATTGAGATACCGGGTCTTCAGGAGACTTTGGCCCATATTCTATCCGTTTGCACTGGCTTAGCCTAGGTGGTTGCAGCCTCTACTACAGCGGCTTCTTCACAGGCAGGGGGTGGAAATCAAACCCCCGTGGCTCGCACACCCGAGCCGGTAGTTCATGGTATTCAGGCACTTGGGGCAGCTCCAGCTGCACCCGTTGCACCCGTTGCACCAACTCCTGCTCATGTGGTTCCAGCTATGCCTGACGATGAGCAGCGTCGTTTGGAGAGATTTGAGAGACTACAGCCTCCGGCATTCAGTGGTACTGAGGGCGAGGACGCCCAGGGTTTTCTTGATAAATGTCAGCGTATGCTTCGCACCGCGGGTATTCTGGAGTCCAGCGGTGTAGCTTTCACCACTTTTCAGTTCACAGGCCCAGGCTTTCAGTGGTAGAAAGATTTCGAGAGGCGTAGGCCCGCTGGGGCGGCGCCTCTCACTTGGCAGCAGTTCTTCACGGTATTTTTGGAGAAGTATGTGCCTCAGTCCCAGAGAGAGGAGCTACGACGCCAGTTTGAATGGCTGAAGCAAGAAGATATGACGGTTATTCAGTATGAGATGAGATTCACACAGTTAGCCCGTCATGCTATATGGATGATTCCGACAGACAGAGAGAGGATAAGGATATTTATAGATGGACTTATCTACCCTATCCGTATATTGATGACCAGAGAGAGAGCTTCGGCAGTTACCTTTGAGGAGGTGGTTAATGCTGCCCGTCATATTGAGACAGATCGCCGTAGAGAGCGAGAAGAGAGAGAGGCTAAGAGGCCTCGTGGCACTGGTAGTTACAGTGGTGCTCCGTCTAGGGGTCAGCCTCAGTATAGCAGGGGTCATTCATTCAGATCCCATTAGTCAGGACGTGCAGAGTCCAGTGGAGCTTCATCAGATCGTGGTCGTCAGGGCCATCAGGGTTATTAGAGGCGGCATGGACGTCAGCAGAGTCAGCCTGCATTGAGTGCTCTTCCATCTCAAAGCTCGGCTCCTGCTTCTTCAGCTAAGGATTCATCTATAGCGAGGGGTCCTCAGCAGTCCCTCCTTCCATCTTCTGGCCGTTGCTTTGAGTGTGGCGAGTTTGGCCATATCAAGAAAGAGTGTCCTCAGTGGCTTCGTAGGCGGTCTCAGCAGAGGGATCAGCCTTCGTCTTCTATGCCTGTTTCTTCAGCACCAGTACAGCCAGCTAGGACTGGTGGCCAGGTAGACAGAGGTCGCCCTAGGGGCAAGGATCGTACTGGCAGAGGCCAGGCTCGTTTCTATGCTCTTCCAGATAGGAAGGATGCTAGTGCCTCAGATGCTGTCATTTAAGGTATTATCTCAGTCTGCCACAGGGATGCTTCTGTTTTATTTGATCCCGGATCCACCTATTCCTATGTTTCTTCTTATTTTGCACACCATTTGGGCATGACCCGTGGTATTCTTGCTTTGCCCGTACATGTGTCTACCCCAGTGGGGGATACTATTGTTGTGGATCAGGTATATCGATCCTGTCTTATTACTATTGGGGGTCTGGAGACCCGAGTTGATTTATTGCTACTGGGCATGGTAGATTTTGATGTGATTCTAGGTATGGATTGGCTATCTCCTTACCATGCGATTCTGGACTATCATGCCAAGACAGTCACACTAGCTATTCCAGGTAATCCGAGGATCGAGTGGTGTAGCTTGACTGATTATGCATCCGACCTGGTAATTTCTTATATAAAAGCCAAACGAATGATTGTGAAAGGATGTTTATCTTATTTGGCCTTCATTAGAGATGTCGAGGGTGAGACACCCAGTCTTGATTCAGTCCCCGTTGTGAGGGATTTCCCGGATGTATTTCCAGCAGACCTGCCGGGCATGCCGCCTGATAGGGATATTGATTTTGGTATTGACTTGGTGCCGGGCACTCAGCCCATTTCTATTCCTCCCTACCACATGGCACCAGCTGAGTTAAAGGAGTTGAAAGAACAGCTTCAGGAACTCTTAGATAAGGGTTTCATTCGCTCGAGTGTGTCACTTTAGGGCGCGATAAGGAATAGCATAGAATCTGGCCTGTCCCCTCTCTCAAGGGCGGCCTCTGGCACCCTCACCGGTATTGTTCGTAAAGAAGAAAGATGGCACAATAAGAATGTGCATTGATTACAGGCAGCTGAACAAGGTAACTGTGAAGAATAAGTACCCACTGCCTCGTATTAAGGACCTATTTGATCAGCTCCAGGGAGCTAGTGTATTTTCTAAGATCGATCTTCGATCGGGCTATCATCAGTTGTAGATTAGGGATTTGGATATTATGAAGACGGCGTTCAGAACACGATATGGGCACTATGAGTTTCTAGTGATGTCTTTCGGGCTGACTAATGCCCCAGCTGCATTCATGCACCTGATGAATAGTGTATTTTAGCCATACCTTGATTCTTTTGTGATTGTGTTTATTGATGATATTCTGGTGTATTCACGCAGCCAGAAGGAGCATGCACAGCATTTCAGGGTGGGATTGCAAAGGTTGAGAGAAGAAAAGGTTTATGCAAAATTCTCTAAGAGTGAATTCTGGCTTGATAATGTGATTTTTCTGGGACATGTAGTGTCCAATGATGGTATTCGAGTTGACCCACAGAAGGTCGAGGCGGTGAAGAATTGGCCCAGGCCTTCCTCTGCTACGGAGATTCGGAGTTTCCTCAGCTTGGCAAGATATTACCGCCGGTTTGATCAGGATTTCTCATCTATTGCTTCATCTCTGACGAAGCTGACACAGAAGAATGCTCCATTTGTGTGGTCTGATAAATGTGAGGATAGCTTTCAGAAGCTCAAGGCGGCTTTGACCACAACCCCAGTACTTGTGTTACCATCAGTTTCAGGATCTTACACGGTGTATTGTGATGCTTCTAGAGTTGGGATCGGTTGTGTATTGATGTAGGAGGGTAGAGTTATTGCATATGCTTCTCGGCAGCTAAAGCCCCACGAGAAGAACTACCCTATTCATGATTTAGAGTTAGCTTCTATTGTTCATGCCTTGAAAATTTGGAGGCATTACTTGTATGGTGTATCTTGTGATGTGTATACAGACCACCGCAACCTCCAGCATTTGTTTAAGCAGAAGGATCTCAATTTGAGGCAGCGGAGATGGCTTGAATTGCTTAAGGACTATGATATTACTATTTTGTACCATCCCGGGAAAGCCAATGTAGTGGCCGATGCATTGAGCCGGAAGGCTATTAGTATGGGTAGCTTGGCGTATATTCCAGTTGGAGAGAGACCCTTTGCAGTTGATGTTCAGGCATTAGCTAATCAGATGGTAAGGCTGGATATTACTGAGCCTATTCGGGTTATGGCTTGTGTAGTAGCTCGTTCTTCTTTATATGATCGTATTTGAGAGCGCCAGTATGATGATCCACACTTACTTGTCCTTAAAGACAGAGTTCAGCATGATGATGCCAGAGATGTCACTATTGATAGTGATGGTGTATTGCGGATGCAGGGCCGGATATGCATGCCCAATGTTGATGGCCTTCGTGAGTTGATATTGGAGGAGGCCCATAACTCGAGGTATTCTATTCATCCAGGAGCCGCGAAGATGTATCAGAATTTGAAGCAGCATTATTGGTGGAGAAAGATGAAGAAAGATATTGTGAGCCATGTGGCTCGGTGTCTAAACTGTCAGCAGGTCAAGTATGAGCATCAGAGACCTGGTGGTGTATTCCAGCGTATTGATATTCCCGAGTGGAAGTGGGAAAGGATTACTATGGACTTTGTTAGTGGACTCCCTCGGACAACGAGGAAGTTTGATTCAGTTTGGGTGGTTGTGGATAGGCTGACCAAGTCGGCTCACTTCATCCCAGTGTGTACTACATACTCCTCAGAGCGTTGGCAGAGATATTCATCCGTGAGATTGTGAGATTGCATAGAGTTCCCGTTTCTATTATATCAGACAGAGGTACCCAGTTCACTTCTCAGTTCTGGAGGACATTTCAGCGAGAGTTGGGTTCGCAGGTAGAGCTGAGCACAGCATTTCATCCACAGACGGATGGGCAGTCTGAGCGTACTATTCAGATATTGGAGGACATGTTGCGTGCTTGCGTCATTGATTTTGGTGGTTCATGGGATGATTACTTGCCTCTTGCGGAGTTTGCTTATAATAATAGCTATCAGTCCAGCATTCAGATGGCACCGTATGAAGCTATATATGGGAGGCGGTGTAGGTCTCCAGTCGGTTGGTTTGAGCCCAGCGAGGCTAGATTGTTGGGGACCGAGTTAGTTCAGGATGCCTTAGATAAGGTAAAGGTGATTCAGGAGAGAATTCGCACAGCTCAGTCACGTCAGAAGCGTTATGCGGACCGAAAGGTCCGAGATGTGTCTTATTCAGTGGGTGAGAAGGTGTTGCTGAAGGTTTCGCCTATGAAGGGCGTTATGAGGTTTGGAAAGAAAGGGAAGTTAAGCCCAAGGTTTATTGGACCTTTTGAGGTGCTTAGGAAAGTTGGGGAGGTGGCCTACATGCTTGCTTTGCCACCCAGTTTATCGGGAGTTCACCCGGTGTTCCATGTATCCATGCTCCGGAAGTATGTCGGAGACCCGTCTCATGTGTTAGACTTCAAAATGATACAGCTAGATGAGGACTTGACTTATGATGTGGAGCCAGTAGCCATTTTGGGTCGATAGGTTCGTAAGCTGAGATCCAAGGACATAGCTTCAGTGAAAGTGCAGTGGAGAGGTCGTCCCGTAGAGGAAACGACTTGGGAGACCGAGCAGGAGATGCGGAGCAGATATCCACACTTATTTGATACTCCAAGTATGTTTCTTAACCCGCTCGCGGACGAGCGTTTGTTTAAGTTGGGGAGAATGTAACTTGTGCAACCAAAACACTCACGCAAGTGTACGTGATCCACAAGTAGTATAGTAATAAGTAAAGTATCGTCCCCACGAGGAATTTTTATTAGCTTATTGATCGATATTAAATTAACTAATTCTTGATTTATGCTATATAATTCGAAAGTATATAGGAACTACTTTATAATTCACTTAATAATGTCACAATTATTCAAGATGAAATTACTACACCCAATTCACAATATTTTTATAATATTATAGACAAATATATTCCAGGGCCATGGACTTGCTAGTAATCATGCTATTTTTCCACTTAGAATCGATTTATTTAATTATCTGGATTATTGATTATAAGGTTAGTAATATTCATAAGAATCTTTCGAGTTCTTATGAATCTATCCAAGTTAAATCAATATCTATATTTCTATGATATTAATATTAACAAGAATGCATTTCAAACTCTTATTATTTAACCAAACAAGGCAATTAAGTATATATCTATCTTAATTGCAAATCCTTCACTCGATGACCGAGATTCAAATCTTGTTCTATTTGATTTTATATGCAACCAAGAATTTCCTTTGTCAAGTTTAATTCAAAATTCGTAGATAATATTTCACTGTTAGCTACGCAGTAAAATAATTAAGATCAAAATCAAATAAACAACCCATCTCAATAACTTCAATAAAATCAATCTAAGCTTCAAATAACAAGATCAACTAACATCCATGACCCTAGAATACTTGAGAGTTTAGCTACTCATGATCATACTAAAATCAATAATATTGATGTCTAAAATACTACAAAGAAAAATACAAGATGAAGGTTTATATGAACTCTTTAATTTGTTGCTCCAAAGTCTTGATCTTCAATTTCTTGCTTAGCTCCAAGAGGACTTCAATGGCTTCTCTTCAAAATGTTCTCTCTAGAATGAATAGTATAAATCCACTCTAATTCAATGTTAAAATCTGATCTCCTCATTATGCACCTTATCCTTGTTTTATCCCATAGTGGAATCCACCCCTTAGTGACAAAATAGTAACTCAATAATGCATTTCCGGAACTGGACTAGCGCGGGCAAGCTTATGGCCATGCTGATGACTGCGCTAGTGGGGTAACATTTTGTCCGGACTTTTGGACTAGCGCGGGCAAGCTTATGGTCGCGCTAATGCCCGCGCTAGTGGGGTATGTGCTCTTTGTCTTCTTTTGCTCAATTTTTCCACATTGTTTACCATCATAAACACTCACATGCGTAATTAACTCCTGTAAAACATTCAAATCACAATTAGAGCTAATTTTATCATTAATTATAATCATATGACAGTAATTTCTTCTTAATATAAAGCATATATATATGGGCTATATTGCACAATTTAGCCCATTATCAACACCCCACACTTAATCTATTGCTAGTCCTCGAACAATCATACTAAACTTATAAAAGAGTCATCAACTCAACCATTTTACCTTAGTACTTGACACCTAGAACAAAACTCATACATTACACGTAGTAATATAACATTCTAGTTTCTGGACTAACTTTCAAGTGCTATACAATATTCACACTTCTTTGAAATACTCTATATAGAGATCAAGATTTGCTTGTCTGTCACGAGTCATATGCCCTCCCAATTTTATCAACTTTACATATATCAATATGTACAGGAGATTTCCCTAATTAGTTTACAACAAGAAAGTTTCACTCACACTCACAAAAGAAGTCACATGCATGCAAATGGTACCATAAGTTTGCCCTTAATGTAAATCTCTACTAATGCAGGCTTGTTCGATCAAAAATCAATTAGGACTTTTTCTTCTGGTTGTAATGTGGGTTAAGGGGCTGGTAGGATTTATTTTGGAATTAGTGACTAGCACTCCTAAGCACTTTAACACATTACTCAATCATTTTTAGCGCAAATTCTTCAATCTTAATAACAATTGCGTAAATCAATTTACTCCTAGAAGTGTTCCATTTTTCTTTTATGTACTGCTTTAATTCACACTACACTAGCAGTAACAAAACAATATAGACATTTTTTTTATATACCTTATATACAAATTTCAGTGCACCTTTCTAACTTTCATTGGTTCCATTCGCAAACCACCCCACACTAAGTTCCTTTGTACTTCTTTTAGCGCTCATTTTATAATAAAGTGCTTTAAGAGGTTAAAGGGTTCAAAATATCAATTCATAACAAAAATGGTATAGGCATGTAATGTGGGTGCCAAATAAAGGTTTAAAGGCTAGAAATGGTTAACTAGGGATAAATTTTATTTGATTTAAGCAATTGAGTTCAAAAAGATCAAGGAAAGCCTAACATCATTTTTTTAAAACCGAGTGTTACCTGAAATTTCGCTTCAATTCACATACCAGGCAAGTTCTAGACACACTTACACTACATGGACTATGCAATTAGCAAAAATTCTCACCACACATGGCATACGACTCATTAAGATCAACTTATCAAAACTCTCTATTATGAGTATCCATTTCAGTAGCAAACATGCAATTTAGGCACTTTCAGTCAGTTTCCTTTACAACTAAAATATTATATTCTAGGATCTAATGTGTTCAGGTGTATTAGCAAAAAGGATTCTCTTTCATTTTATAACATGTAATTCCTTATTTTAATACACAAAGTATAAATTAAAAACTACCTATGCCCGGTTGAAAATAATCCCTTGGAAAAGAACCGTGGATCAAAGAAAAACCAAGGGGGATTTGTTACCTACTCAAAATATTTTATACTATCTACTCTATATAACACAAACATATACTTCTAAATCACAAAACATTAAACTTAAAATATTCAAAGCATCACTCCAAAACAATACTAATAGCAACAATACTAGTGTTCTAACAAACTAAACAATACTAACATTCCAACAATATAAAACTAGCCAAAATAATCCGCAATACCAAACAAGATAAAAACAAATATAGAAATGTTGCAAAAGGGGCTCCTCCACCCCACACTTAAAATTGAAGACATGTCCCCATGTCTTCCATTAAAAGTATTAGTTTAAGCAAAAATACTTCCCCGAAGCTTTACTCTTGATCAGAGACAGAATTGGCATTAACATTGCATGCCCTACCCAAAGCTCGAAGCCAGCCCATTATCTTCTTTTCGGACTTCTTTTATTGAGTTTGCATTTGCCCAACACTCCCTACCAAATCATTTACTGAAGTTTTTATTTGTTTGATTTCCTGCTCCATGCGGTCTAACCGTTGTCCTCTAGTGGCCCTAGACGGGCAAGCAACATCCGAAACTTGTGGTTCAACACGCTGGGCTTCATCCCCCATTTCAGCATCAGTTGTTGTAGCTTGTTCAGTGTCCTCATCATCATTATCACTTTCGTCAGAACCATCACTATCCAAATCTGCTTGAAGGTCCTCTCTACCTGTAGTGACCCTTTCTGCTGTGAATGGATTCATTTGTCTCAATCGGCCATCGATGTCTAGATTGTTTTGTACGTTAGCCTGCAAACACAAGAGTGTTACCAGTGATGGGTAGTACATACCATACCTTTGCACTCGAACTCTTTGGAACATCACTTTGTGTATCAAATGTGGCACATCAAACAATCTTCTAGTCACGAGGCACCAAATTAAGCAAGCTCGAGGTTTGTTCACCTCTGTTAGATTCTTCGATGGCAGCAAACGACTGTTGATGAAGTACAGCCAACACTTAGCTACAAACTTAAGGGCATTGGCATGAAACTTGCTTCCGTACTTGAACCACTGAATTCTAGCCTCCGGTCGACAGATGACGTTAGTGAAGGTTTTCCATGGAGTAGTTTTTCTATTGTTTGCTGGGTATTCATCTATGGTCCTCTCATCCCATGGTGGCAGTCTGTATGCCGCCCTGATTGACTCCACTGATGCATTAACCAACCTTCTACGCACAGTAACATTGAATTCATTATGCTCCGAGAGATTAGCATAGAATTCCCGCAAAAACATCATGTTTCCAATTATTGGCTCTTCAAAGAAGATGTCAAGTCCACGCCTCCTCAATTCTGTTGGAATGTTGGGGCAATAGTTTGATAACGCAACAGCATCCATTGCTTGCTCTGGAATGATACTCTTGGCATCTTTTTTATGAAATCTTTCCTCTGCTTTCGCACATACAAATTTCTGGTTGTTAAAGGTTTGAGTATCAACTGATCTGCGTGGCCTTGCCCCAACATTTGTTGTAGCTGGGCGTCTCGATGAAGAAGCTTCTGATTGACGCTTACGAGGAGCCATTAAACCTGCCAAAAATTGAAGGTTAACATTGTTCACTCAGGTGATCAATCCGGACTACTTAGAGTTCATCCAGAAATTAACCACAATATTACCTTCATAGAAACATTTTATCAAACATGTTGTGAGCATGTTTGATATAATGCCTTAAGCAACATTCTAAAAGGATGTTTTCATCCACAACAACCAAACAACATTAAAACTTTACAAACTATATAACACTAAAATTTTCAGCCCAAAAATAAGAACAAAATATACCACAATATACATATAAATATGACATGTAACATCTTCATTCATATGAACAATATAATAAAGAAACAAAACTCTACATAATGATTCTATTTACTTGATTAATTCTAACAATAAGTTGCATAAACAAACTTAATCTATAAAATAAGAAGTTAACTTTTTCTTTTTCAAAAGAAAAATAAAAAAAAACGAACTTCGTACAAAAAAAATAAAAAAATTCAAAGTTAGAAACACCAAAGGAAGGAAAAAGAGAATAAAACTTACCTTAATGGAGAGTGTATTGGGAAGTTTGGAAGATCGAAGAGTTGGACAAGTTGATTTTGGAAGAAGAAGAGAGAATAGGCATTAGGGTTAGAGTATTGGGTGAGGGGATTGTGTATGTTATGAATTTAGGGGTTTGGGTAAGTTAGTATATTTAAACACCTCTTAAAAACGCGGACATTTCACTGGACTAGCACGGGTATTAGCGCGACCGCGCTAGTCTAGCGCGAGTTAAGCCAATATGTTTCCCATTAGTGCGGGCACTAGCGCGGGTTGTAGCGCGGCCGCGCTAATGGGATTAATTTTTTTTTTATATATATATGCAAAATAAAGTCATACCTTGGCATACCTCCTTGTTATCCTACAATTATCAACACACTATTAACACCCAAACAAACTAAAATAAAGAAAATAACACACTAAAAAAAATGACAAATATCGCTATTATTGGGTTGTCTCCCAATAAGCGCCTGATTTACTGTCGCGGCACGACTTCACAATTCATCAAACATCATTTAGTTCAATTGAGGTCTTGTGACGATTAACGTCACCACCCCAATAATATTTCACTCTTTGTCCATTCACCAGAAAAGTTTCACTTGAGTTTTGGTCCCTTAATTCTATTGCTCCATAGGGACTCACACTTACCACCACAAAAGGTCCTGACCAACGAGATTTGAGCTTTCCCGGAAAGAGTTTCAACCTAGAATTGAATAACAGAACTTGTTGCCCCGGCTCAAACTCACGATATTGGATATGCTTATCGTGCCATCTCTTGGTCCTTTCTTTATACAACTTGGCATTTTCATAAGCATTCATCCTAAACTCATCAAGTTCGTTGAGTTGTAGCAGCCTTTTTTCACCAGCTAAATCCATATCCACATTTAACTTTTTGATTGCCCAATAAGCTTTGTGTTCAAGTTCAACATGCAAATGACATGCCTTTCCATAAACTAACCTGTATGGATAAGTACCTATTGGAGTCTTGTATGTAGTTCGGTATGCCCACAAAGCATCTTCTAATTTAACAGACCAATCCTTCTTGTTTGCATTAACTGTTTTATCCAAAATCTATTTTATCTCTCGATTAGATACTTCAACTTGACCACTCGTTTGAGGGTGGTACGCAGTAGCAACTTTGTGTTTTATCCCATATTTTGATAAAATATTTTTAAACAGTTTGTTGCAAAAGTGTGTTCCTCCATCACTTATCAGCACCCTTGGAGTTCCAAAGCGTGTGAAAATATGTTTCTTAACAAAACTTACCACAACGTTTGCATCATTCGTAGGAAGAGCAATGGCTTCAACCCACTTTGACACATAGACTACTGCAACCAGAATGTATCTATGACCGTTAGAACCTGGAAATGGTCCCATGAAGTCAATTCCCCATACATCAAACAATTCCACCACTAAAATATTCTGCAAAGGCATCTCATTTCTCTTTGTGATTGTACATGTTCTTTGACACCTGTCACAAGTTTTAACAAATGCATGAGCATCTTTAAATAAGGATGGCCAGTAAAAACCTGATTGGAGAACCTTTTGTGTTGTTCTATCTCCACCATGATGACCTCCATATGAAGAAGAATGACAGTCATGCAAGATGGCATTCATTTCTTCTTCAGGTACACACCTTCTTACCAATTGGCCAGCACATTGTTTGTAGAGAAAAGGCTCATCCCACATATATGATTTCACATCATGGAAGAATTTTCTCCGTTGATCCGCTGTGATTTCTGATGGCATCACTCCACTTGCAATATAATTTACAAAGTCAGCATACCATGGAGTTTCATTAGATGTGATGGTTAACAGATGTTCATCTGGGAATGTTTCGTTTATTGAGTCTCCTTCAATCACATGACTTCTGTTTTCCAATCTAGACAAATGATCTGCCACTTGATTCTCAGTACCTTTTCTATCACGTATCTCTAGGTCAAATTCCTGCAAAAGAAGAACCCATCGGATTAGTCTTGGCTTTGCATCTTTCTTTGCAAATAGATACTTGATAGCCGAGTGGTCAGTATAGACTATGACTTTAGTTCCTACTAGGTAGGATCTAAACTTGTCAAATGCCCATACTACTGCAAGTAATTCTTTCTCTGTGACAGTGTAATTCATTTGAGCGGGATTGAGAGTTCTGCTCGCATAATGAATGGAGTAAAAAAATTTCTCCTTCTTCTATCCCAACACAGCACCAATGGCTATGTCACTTGCATCACACATTAATTCGAAAGGCAATTCCCAATCTGGAGCAACAATGATTGGTGCGGTGACCAATTTTCTTTTAAGCTCTTCAAATGCTTTCAGACAAGCATCATCAAACTTGAATGGTGTATCTTTCTCAAGGAGCCTACAAAGAGGAGATGAAATTTTTTAAAAATCTTTAATGAATCTTCGATAAAATCCTGCATGGCCTAGAAAACTGCGTATGCCCTTAACAGATATGGGTGGGGGGCAATTTTTCAATTGCTTCCACTTTTGCCTTGTCTATTTGCAATCCGTTCTTGGACACTTTGTGTCCTAGGACAATACCTTCTCTTACCATGAAATGGCATATTTCCCAGTTTAGGACCAAGTTGGTCTCTTCACATCTGGCTAGCACTTTATCGAGGTTAGTTAAACATTTATCAAAAGAGCATCCGAAAATAGAGAAATCATCCAAATATACTTCTACAAACCTCTCAACCATATCAGTGAAAATGGCCATCATACACCTTTGAAATGTAGCAGGTGCATTGCAAAGACCGAAGGGCATTCTTTTGAACGCATATGTGCCATAAGGACACGTAAAAGTGGTCTTCTCTTGGACCTCTGGGGCTATAGTAATTTGATTGTACCCAGAGTAACCATCCAGGAAGCAGTAATACTCCTGGCCGGCCAATTGATCAATCATTTGGTCCATGAAAGGGAGAGGAAAGTGGTCCTTCCTTGTGGCATTATTCAATTTTCTGTAATCAATACAAATTCTCCACCCTGTGACAGTTCTTGTTGGTATTAAATCGTTATTATCATTAACTATTACAGTTATACCGCCCTTTTGAGGAACACACTGAACTGGACTCACCCATTTGCTGTTAGAGATAGGAAATACAATATCTGCATCAAGCTATTTGATTACCTCTTTCCTTACCACTTCTTTCATGTTAGGATTGAGGCGACGTTGGTGTTCTATACTTGGTTTGTGTCCTTCCTCCATTAGGATTTTATGCATGCAAAATATAGGACTAATACCTTTTATGTATGACATTGTCCACCCAATGGCTCTCTTGTGCTCTCGTAATACTCTCAGCAATTTTTCTTCCTGCAATTCAGATAAATCAGAAGAAATGATAACAGGCAATGTATCAGAACTACCCAAATAAGCGTAATTCAAGTGAGATGGTAGTGGTTTAAGCTCCAATTTCGGGGCTTCCTCAATTGATGGCTTTGGAGAAGGTCCGTGTGGTCTATTCAATGGTTCAAAAGGATATGTTCCTTGCAAGTATGCACTAGATGTATCAAGGATGTACATAATCTCTTCAACCTCTTCATCAGTTGCAAAATTATCAAATATTGTAAGTGCTTTCTCTAATGAATCATTAAGATACACACTTGAATCACGATTTTGTTCATTATTCTCAATCACTGATATCATAGAAAGTTCCTCATATTGACAAGGAAGTTGAATTGCTTTGTATACGTTAAACACCGGTTCCTCATCATCAACCCTTAGAATCATCTTCTCTTCTTTCACTTTAATGATCGCATCACCAGTAGCTAGCAGAGGTCGCCCTAGAATGATTGGCACCAATTCATCTACTTCATAATCAAGAATGATGAAATCAGCAGGAAAGATGAATTTTCCAATCTGCAGCAATACATCTTCTATCACCCCTTCAGGGTGTGCTATGGACCTGTCTGCTAACTGTAACATCATAGTGGTTGGTCTAGGAGCTCCAAGACCCAATTGTTTGAACAATGATAAGGGCATTAGATATGTGCTCGCCCCCAAATCACAAAGAGCCCGGCCTACATCGATATCACCAATATGCACAGGAATTGTAAAACTACCTGGATCTTTAAGCTTTAGTGGAAGCTTGTTTTGTACCATGGCAGTGCACTCTTCAGTAAGTGCGACTGTTTCATATTCAGTCAAACTTCTTTTGTGATCCACTATATCTTTGATGTACTTAGCATATTTAGGGATTTCTCGAAGTACATCAACAATTGGAATGTTTAATTGAACTTGGCTCAACATGGACAGAAATTTACTAAACATTCGATCATCGTTCTTCTTTTGTAGTCTTTGGGGAAAAGGTGGGGGTGGCCTTGGGACTTCCACTGGTTCATGACTTTCAGTAGTCTTATTTGGATCATTTATCAGTTTAGGGATCAATTCTCCCTCAGGCACAAATTTCTCATTCTTTTTCTTTGATATTTCCTCAAGTTCTTTCCCGCTTCTAAGTGTTATAGCACTTACCTGTGGGTTCTTTT
This sequence comes from Nicotiana noctiflora, assembly GCA_032618575.1. Taxonomy (NCBI): domain Eukaryota; kingdom Viridiplantae; phylum Streptophyta; class Magnoliopsida; order Solanales; family Solanaceae; genus Nicotiana; species Nicotiana noctiflora. The sequence continues at coordinate 35,178 of JASVEL010008636.1, forward strand.
CCGTGTCACTGGGGAGAGCTCCTGTAGGTATAGTGTTCTGGTTCGTTGCTATCTGCCCCATCTGCCTTTCTAGATTCCTAACATCAGTTCTGAGCTGCTGATTGTCGATCAACAACTTTTTTAGCAAATCATTTGTACTTTCTTCCACCTGCTGAGGTGGTCTCTGAGGTTGATTAAAACCCCCTTGCGGTCTGTACTGATTTGGATTTTGCTGATTTCCCCCCCACCATGAGAAGTTAGGATGATTCCTCCAATTTGGATTGTAGGAATTTCCAAACTGTGCGTGCTGATTTGCTGGGCCTCTGTTGTAAGGCCCCAGAAAATTTCGCTAAGTAATATAGGATTCTATGGTGCCACGTAGGTTAATTATAATATTTTTATATACTATTAATATGGTGGACATCAATTAGACTTAGTAAATATGTGTATAAGTCTTATGGTAAGTTATGTGAGGTCTAAATGGAAGCCTAGGTGTACGCCAAATGGGAAAATTTTCGAAATAGGCCAAAATTCCAAATGGATTCACACAAGGCTCCACTTTGAACGATCATATCTCCAGTTATATAAGGAGTTGTGTGAGGATCAACCTATTAAATTAAAGCCCTTTGAGTCTAGTTTCCAACGCAACACACCGTTCATCATTTAGAGGTGTATACAGAATGTTATGATCATTTTAGTAGTCAGGTGTCAGATGCGCGAAGTTCTGCGCGAAATGAACTTCGCGCATACTTAGCGCATCTGAGGAAGAATGCTCAGGAAAATGCGCGAAGTAATGTGCGAAGCTTGCACACTTTGCGCATCTGGGCAACACTTCGCGCACCTGGATAGTTTTAATACCCCAAAGACCGGCCTAGAGTGTTCCCAACTCATTTTTGGGGTTTTGACTTGCTCTCTCAAGAGGGTTTCATCCCAAACTTCATCCCTATGATCTAAGGTAAGATTTTTATAGTTCTTGAGTAATTTCTACCCCTTAAACACTTTTACTAACAAGGATTAATCTTCAAATTCCTTAGATTTTCCTTCTAATTCTTGAATTCTTCAAGAACACCTCAAGTGGGGATTCTTAAAATTCTTACTACAAGAGGTATGTCTATCATCTCCAACTACTCTGTGGTGATTATTTATGTAATATACATACATTAGAACTCATGGGAGGGTGATTGGGAGCCATGGGTTCCTAACCTAGGTTATGTTAGTATTGTAGAGGTTGTGAGATGTGTTATTGAGGTATGATTCTTGGTATGGTAGTGTTATGTATGCATGCTTGTGCAAATAGATTTGTGGGAAGATTGATGAACATAAATAAGTAAAGATTGGGTTAGGGAATGGAGAAATTCTTGAAAGGGGGATTTGAAATCAAGATGCGCAACTAGTATTTGATAAAATGCTCAAATGAGCTAGTTTCATGAATATCTTTCTAATATATGTTTAATTTTGTTATGTCTCATAGTAGATTGGAATTGGTAGAGTTTTTGGAGTGTTATAGTAACTTAAGGAAAGCTCAATCGAGGTATGTATGGCTAATTTTGATTCTTGTAAAATCGCCCATATGTGTGAAATTGTTTGGCATGTGTTAATTTGAAAGATTTTATGTGATTCTTCAATATCATTGTTGGGTATTCAGTTGATGTTGAACTACATGTGATGAGGTATGAAATATGAATTGAAAGATAACAAGGGAATTGGAATTGGTAAAGAACTGAGAACAATTGTTGTGGTGGCATATATGGTTTCTTGTGGAAAGAGATGAAACACTTGAATTGTGGTAAATTGTTGAACATATTTGTGTGTGTACTCTTGAAGATGGTAACTTGGTTGTGATATCAGTTTGAAAAGTATTTGAGAATGTGAATCGAATTGTAAGTTGCTTATTTGAACTTGTTGTAATTTGGTGTAATGCCTTATTTGTTGTTTGTAATTGTTGTGATTGAAACTGTACGGTGGGATCGGGTTGCTCGCCGCAACATGAGGTAATAAGTTGTGGGTTGGGGTGATAAGGGTGGCCGAGGTAATAGGGGTGGACGAGGTAATAAGGATGAAAGCGATCGAAATCGCTATTGAAAATTGATATAAAAATCAATGATGTGAAATTGTGAAAGGAGACAGCACGAGAGTTTGCAACCTGTGGGGCACTGATTGCCCCTTTGTTTGACTACTTGTGTTTTATGTGATTGATTGGTTATTGTTCTCTTTGTTGATCTTAGAACGTGCTTTGTTTTGAGAATTATCTGAAATGAGGAAAATGTGGAAAACAAGGTTGGCTGGCTTAATTAGTTCTTGATGCAGTTTAATGGCTTGAGTTTACTTGGGACAACGTTTGTCCATACATACCAGTATAATTCTAGTGTACTGATATCCCTTTTTCCGGGGGCGCTACATTCGTGTTATGATTGTAGGTGGATCAGTAGCAGGTACTTCGGCTCATCGGTAGTAGCATCCTTCATCTTCCACTGACCGTTTTGGTGAGCCACTTTTCCTTTCGGGGCCCTACGTGGCTCATGCCACTCTTGTTTAGACTTTATTTTGATTTGTGTAAGGTATAGCCGGAGCCTTGTTACCGGCAAGTATTGTATCGTCCTTGGTATCCTAGAGGCTCCGTAGACATGTAAACTGTGGGGTTATGGCCTATGCATATATATGTCGGGCGTTGTAAATATAAATTGTAAACTTGTTAGTAAATCAATCGTATGGTTATGTTGTACATCGTGAATTCAGTTATAATTGGTAAGATCTTTGGCTTATGAGTAATAAACAACACAGGGGTAACGCATGGGATAGAAAGGCACCCAGGTCCGTTTGACTGGGGCTACCTGGTCAGGCGCCGGTCATGTCCCTCGAATTGGGGCGTGACAAACTTGGTATCACAGCCTAAGGTTTTAAAGTGTCCTAGGATGTCTTGGAGCCATGTCTAGTAGTGCCCTTCTTATCGGTGTGTTGTCGACCACATCATATAAGTTGGGGGCTGCACGGACATTTAGGAATTTACCAACTTCTTCGATATTTCAGATCGTGCGATATGGCTCAAGATAAGGAGCTAATTTCCTCTATAAGTATTACTCTGAAGATTGGTAATTTTGATACCATAATCTGTGAATTTAAAGCATGTAAGATGGGATTTCTCCCACCATTGAGTCCAAGTGGATCACCCAAGGACTTGTTAGAAGAATGTGTTGAGCCATGGAGTTATTGGTAGAACTTGTTATTAAGGAGAGTACCCTTGTTCCAACTAATGTCACTGCCCCACCAGATCATGTAGTATATCATCAGTATATACGGCTAAAACCTCGTCTCTTAGAAATTAAGCTTCAATAGTGCCCACATAAATGTTGTAGGTTCTAAATATAATTGATGCAGTACCCGTGTAGTTATGTTAAGCGAATTATTGTTGTGAAAATATATGTGGGAGGTACTTCTCCATTTGTTTAATATATTATTCTTGGTAGATGAGGATATGTAAAGAATGTGAACTATGTGCTAAAATGCCTAGACTTCAAGTTAAGTTTGAATTGATATTTTGATGCCAAATTTTGTGAGAAAACTTGTTATGGTTGATACTTCCAAAATGTTCTTACGTGTACCAAAGGTATTTGATTGATTGCGTCTCGTTGTTGGTAATGTATAAATATGTTGGGAAATGAAGTAAGTGACTGTGTAAATATGGTAAGACTAAATGTTGGACTCTAGCTGTGATTGATACTTTACATGAATTGGTGTTATGACCCGATATTTGTGAAAGATGCATTCCAATATGATCAATGTGCTATTATTGACAACTTAAAATGGGTGCAAGGGGTATGAATCTGTAACGACCCGGCCCGTCATTACGGGAATTACCACCCCGTTACCTTGCATTTACACATTTTATGCTTTTATATCAGTATTAGAGTATATCAGGTGAGTTAGGAGTGATTTGGGTTAAAAACGAAGCAAATAACATGTTTGAAGGAAACTTGAATATGGGAAGTCAACCAAGAGTTGACTATTGAGTTAGAGTGTTCGGAACAGGATTCTGATGATTCGACTAGTTTCGGGGGATCATTTATGACTTAGGAGAACAATCGGATTTGAATTCGGAGGTCCGGTGTAGTTTTAGGCTTGAATTGGCGAAGGTTGAATTTTGGCAAAAACCGGATGGTAGGTGATATTTTGATCCGGGGGCCAGAATGGAATTCCGACAATTTCTGTAGCTTCGTTATGTGATTTTGGATATGTCTGCAAATTTTTAGGTCATTCGGACATCGTTTGATCGGGTTTTGGATTGAATGTTAGTTTTGAAAGTTTTGAAGAAATTTAGGCTTGAATTCGTGTGTAAATGGTGATTTTGATGTTTAGGATGGTGTTTTTGTGATTGGAACAAGTCCGTATCATGTTTTGGAGTATGTTGGTGGTTTTCGTTGGGGTCCGGGGGTCTCGGGATGAATCCGGGGGTCCAAACGGACCATTTTTGGGAAAAATGAGAAGGCTGGTTGCTGTCATAAATGCAGCAGGATTTTGCTCTCCGCGATCGCGAGGAGGGGGACGCGATCGCATAGGGTTAGGGGCTAGACCAATGCAATCGTAGGAGCACCAGTCACGATCGCGTAGAGTTAACCAGGTAGTCATCGCGATCGCATGAGCATCTACGCGATCGTGTAGAAGAGAAATGGGGTAGAGGAAATTTGTGCTACGCGATCGCAGGAAGAGAGACGCGATCGCGTGAGGCCGGATTTTTGAACATCGCGATCGCGTGAGGTGAGTCGCGATCGCGTAGAGCAAAATGTTCTGGCAGTGAATTTATATCACAGAACAGAGGGCTTACGGGTTTACACCCCCAAAATACAATTTTGAGCCCTAGAGAGAAGAAAACTCGAGGAAATCACTGAGAAGTCATCGGCTATTCGTCGAAGGTAAGATTCGTAACTCAAAAACATCATTTTATGGTAGAATTAACATCAATCTTCATGAAATTGGGTAGAATTTTGAAGAAAAGTGGCCTATATATTGAAAACGAGATTTTTGGATTTGGAAGGCCATTTGAACTCCGATTTCGATAAATTTTATATGCACGGACTCGTGGCGAGATGAGGGTCGCGTTGGTACTAATTTCGGAATTTTCCGAGCAGTGGGCCCGGGGTCGGGTTTTACCAACTTAGTGTATTTATGCGAATTTCTTGTAAATTGAAATAGGTTATGATTCTTTGACCCGTATTTGATATAATTATTGTGGTTTGACTAGATTCTACACACGAGGGAGCTAAATTCAAAGGAAAAGGCATCGCGGGCGAATCTACGACCGGCTAGAGGTGAGTAGTTTGTGTATATGGTAGCCTGAGGGTTCGAACCCCGGCTTAGCATATTGTGACGCTAGTAGGGCGTGGCTCGCACACCGTGGCAGGTGCGGGATTGATTGTGATTGGGGATTGAGACTTGGTCCATCCCGGAAATGAATAATATGTTATTAGTGTTGGAAATACAATGTATTTGATATATTTGTGGGCTGTAAGCCTTGTTTGGGGCCTTGTGCCGATCTGTAGCGTCCTTAGAGGACAATATTTATGTGATAGCTATAATTGCTTAAATCACTGATCTCAGTCCCGGAAATTGAAATCACCTTTTTGAAATGCTAAGTCACCGGCTTTTGCAAATTTAATAAAGCTAAAGTATTTTTCATAAATTATGAACTGAAAACTGGAATTAAGAAAAATGAACTGTTTTTGTGACTTATTTGATTTATGTGGACTGAGAATGGATCGAGCTGCACGCCGCAGTGGTTGATATGAAGATCGGGCTGCACGCCGCAGCAGTTTTGCGCTTGGGCTGTAGGAGCCCCTCCGGAGTCTGTACACACCCCCGGTGAGCGCCGTCGACGTTAAATTGGATCGGGCTACACGCCGTAGCGGTTATGTGCATTGCATTGCATCTTTATTTGTTGAATTACTCTGTGGTAGCTGAATTGTACTGTTGATGCTAGTTCGTAGGAGATTCGGACTGTAGTGTAGCTTCATATTGTGGTATTTTGTGGATTTCTTACTGTCAGCTACTTATATATATTTATTACTCACTGAGTACTTAGTACTCACCCCTACTCCCTGCACCTTTTGTGTGCAGACTCAGGGTACTCAGGAGCAGTAGACAGGCATTTCCAGCGTTTGCAGTGTCATATCGAGTTGCTGAGGTAGCTGCCTACGTTCGCAGAACCTAGCTTCTCCTCTCCTTTCCGGTTGTTATTTGTATTTTGTATTCAGACTTGAGTATTTCTATACAGTGCTCTCTATTCCTATTGGGTTTTGTTAGAGGCTCTAGACTTGTGACTCCGGATCTTTGGGAGTGTCAGTATTTTGATTATTATTATTATTATTGGAGTTCTTAAACTCATATATTCTTCTTGGGTTGTCCATTTGGGACTGGTATTCGATGTAAATCCGAAATTGTTGGTCTGGCTGGCCTAGCTTGTTTGTTGGGCGCCATAAGGGCCGGATTTGGGTCGTGACAAGTTGGTATCAGAGCCTAGGTTACTAGGACTCGCGAGTCATGAGCCGGTTTAGTAGGCTTTCGCTGATCGGTACGTAGACGTCCGTATCTATCCTCGGAGGGCTACAGAAACTTTAGGAAAAACCTTATTTTCTTGGATTCATATCGTGCGATTTGTGTTGTCATGAAATTAAATTTTTCCATATTCTATTCTCTCGCAGATGGCGAGAACACGTACTAGAGGACGTGGCGGACGACCACCATTGGCACCTAGAGGCCGTGGTCGTGGTAGAGGTAGGGCAGCAGTACCAGCACCTGCTGACCCATCAGCAGACCAGACTCAGGGTCAGATTCCTGCACCAGTGGCCCAGGCTCAGGACCAGATTCCAGCGGCAGACGCTCCGGCAGCTCAGGTTCAGGCACCGGCAGTGCCCATTGTGATACCGGGTCTTCAGGAGACTTTGGCTCAGATTCTATCAGTATGCACTGGCTTGGCTCAGGTAGTTGCAGCCTCTAGTGCAGCATCTTCTTCACAGGCAGGGGAAGGGAATCGGACCCCCGTGGCTCGCACACCCGAGCCGGTAGTACAGGGTATTCAGGCACCTGGGGCAGCTCCAGTTCAGCCAGTTGCACCCGTTGCACCAGCTCCTGGAGAGATTTGAGAGGCTACAGCCTCCGACATTCAGTGGTGCTGAGGGCGAGGACGCCCAGGGTTTTCTTGACAGATGTCAGCGCATGCTTCGCACCGCGGGTATTCTAGAGTCCAGCGGTGTTTCATTCACCACTTTTCATTTCACAGGTGCAGCATTTCAGTGGTGGGAGGATTTCGAGAGGCGTAGGCCCGCTGGGGCAGTGCCCCTCACTTGGCAGCAGTTCTCCATGGTATTTTTGGAGAAGTACGTGCCTCGGTCTCGGAGAGAGGAGCTGCGACGTCAGTTCGAGTGGTTGAAGCAGGGAGAGATGACGGTTAATTAGTACGAGATGAGATTCACACAGTTGGCCCCTCATGCCATGTGGATGGTTCCTACAGACAGAGAGAGGATTCAGAGATTTATTGATGGCCTTATTTATGCCATCCGCATATTGATGACTAGGGAGAGAGTTTCGGGAGTTACCTTTGAGGAGGTGGTTGATGCTGCCCGTCATATTGAGACAGATCATCGCAGAGAGCGGAAGGAGAGAGAGGCTAAGAGGCCTCGTGGTACTGGCAGCTACAGTGTACTCCGTCTAGGGGTCAACCTCAGCATAGCAGAGGTTGTTCTTTGAGGTCTCATCAGTCTGGACGTGCAGAGTCCAGTGGGGTTTCATTAGATCGTGGTCGTTAGGGCCATCAGGGTTATCAGGGTTAGCAGAGCCATCAGCAGAGTCAGCCTGCACTGAGTGCTCTTCCAGCTCAGAGCTCTGCTCCTGTTTCCTCAGCACAGGGTTCATCTGTAGCGAGGTGTCCTCAACAGCCCCTTCTTCCATCTTCAGATCGTTGTTTTGAGTGCGGTGATTTGGGCCATATCAGGAGAGAGTGTCCTCAGTGGCTTCGTAAACGGTCTCAGTAGAGGGATCAGCCCTCGTCTTCTACTCCTGTTTCCTCAGCGCCAGCACAGTCGGCTAGGACTGGTGGCCAGGTATCGAGAGGTCGCCCTAGGGGCGAGGATCGTAATAGTGGAGGCCAGGCTCGTTTCTATGCTCTTCCGGATAGGAAGGATGCTAGTGCTTCAGATGCGGTCATTTCAGGTATTATCTCAGTCTGCCACAGGGATGCTTCTGTCTTATTTGATCCCGGATCCACCTATTCTTATGTCTCTACTTATTTTGTACATCATTTGGGTTTAACCCGTGGTATTCTTGCTTTGCCCGTACATGTGTCTACCCTAGTGGGGGATACTGTTGTTGTGGATCAGGTATATCGATCCTGTCTCATTACTATTGGGGGTCTGGAGACCCGAGTTGATCTGTTACTACTGGGCATGGTAGATTTCGATGTAATTCTAGGTATGGATTGGCTATCTCCTTACCAAGCGATTCTGGACTATCATGCCAAGACAGTCACACTAGCTATTCCAGGTAATCCGAGGATTGAGTGGCGTGGCTTGACTGATTATGTGTCCGACAGGGTGATTTCTTATATAAAGGCCCAACAAATGATTGGCAAGGGTTGTTTATCTTATTTGGCCTTCATTAGAGATGTTAAGGCTGAGACACCTAGTCTTGATTCGGTCCCCATTGTGAGGGAGTTTCCGGATGTATTTCCAGCAGACCTGCCGGGCATGCCACCTGGCAGAGATATTGACTTTGGTATTGACTTGGTGCCGGGCACTCAGCCCATTTCTATTCCTCCCTATCGCATGGCACCAGCAGAGTTAAAAGAATTGAAAGAACGGCTTCAGGAACTCTTAGATAAGGGTTTCATTCGTCCGAGTGTGTCACCTTGGGGTGCACCGGTGTTGTTCGTGAAGAAGAAAGATGGCACAATGAGAATGTGCATTGATTACAGGCAGCTGAACAAGGTAACAATGAAGAATAAATACCCATTGCCTCGTATTGAGGACCTATTTGATCAGCTCCAAGGAGCTAGTGTATTTTCTAATATTGATCTTCGATCGGGCTATCATCAGTTGAAGATCAGGGACTCGGATATTATGAAGACAGCGTTCAGGACACGATATGGGCATTACGAGTTCCTGGTGATGTCTTTCGGGTTGACTAATGCCCCAGCTGCATTCATGCACTTGATGAATAGTGTATTTTGGCCGTACCTGGATTCTTTTGTGATTGTGTTTATTGACGATATTCTGGTGTATTCACGCAGCCAGGAGGAGCATGCACAACACTTGAGGGTGGTATTGCAGAGGTTGAGAGAAGAGAAGCTCTATGCGAAATTCACTAAGTGTGAGTTCTGGCTTGATACTGTGGGTTTTCTGGGACATGTAGTGTCCAGTGATGGTATTCGGGTTGATCCACAGAAGGTCGAGGCAGTGCAGAATTGGCCCAAACCTTCCTCAGCTACAGAGATTCGGAGTTTTCTCGGCTTGGCAAGCTATTATCGCCGGTTTGTTCAGGGTTTCTCGTCTATTGCTTCACCGTTGACTAAGTTGACACAGAAGAATGCTCCATTTGTGTGGTTTGGTGAATGTGAGGAGAGCTTTCAGAAGCTCAAGGAGGCTTTGACCACAGCTCCAGTACTTGTGTTGCCATCAACCTCGGGGTCATATACGGTGTATTGTGATGCTTCTAGAGTTGGGCTCGGTTGTGTGTTAATGCAGGAGGGTAGAGTTATTGCATATGCTTCTCGTCAGCTAAAGCCCCACGAGAAGAACTACCCTGTTCATGATTTGGAGTTAGCTGCTATTGTTCATGCCTTGAAGATTTGGAGGCATTACCTATATGATGTATCTTGTGATGTATATACAGACCACCGCAGCCTTCAGCATTTGTTTAAGCAGAAAGATCTAAATTTGAGGCAGCGGAGATGGCTTGAGTTGCTTAAAGACTATGATATTACTATCTTGTATCATCCCGGGAAAGCCAATGTAGTGGCTGATGCATTGAGCCGGAAGGCTATTAGTATGGGTAGTTTGGCGTATATCCGAGTTGGGGAGAGACCCCTAGCAGTTGATGTTCAGGCGTTAGCCAATCAGATGGTGAGGCTGGATATTTCTAAGCCCAGTCGGGTAATGGCTTGTGTAGTAGATCGTTCTTCTTTATATGATCGTATTCGAGAGCGCCAGTATGATGATCCACACTTACTTGTCCTTAAGGACAGAGTTCAGCATGATGATGCCAGAGATGTCACTTTTGATAGTGATGGTGTATTGCGGATGCAGGGCCGGATATGCTTGCCCAATGTTGATGGCCTTCGTGAGTTGATATTGGAGGAAGCCCACAGCTCACGGTATTCTACTCACCCAGGAGCCGCGAAGATGTACCAGGATTTGAAGCAGCATTACTGGTGGAGAAAGATGAAGAAAGATATTGTGAGTCATGTGGCACGGTGTATAAACTGTCAGCAGGTCAAGTACGAGCATCAGAGACCTGGTGGTGTATTCCAACGTATTGATATTCCTGAGTGGAAGTGGGAAATGATTACTATGGACTTTGTTAGTGGACTCCCTCGGACAGCGAGGAAGTTTGATTCGGTTTGGGTGGTGGTGGATAGGTTGACCAAGTCAGCTCACTTCATCCCAGTGTGTACTACTTATTCCTCAGAGCGGTTGGCAGAGATATTCATCCGTGAGATAGTGAGATTGCATGGAGTTCTCATTTCTATTATATCAGACAGAGGTACCCAGTTCACTTCCCAGTTCTGGAGGACATTTCAGCGAGAGTTGGGTTCACAGGTAAAGCTGAGCACAGCATTTCATCCACAGACGGATGGGCAGTCTGAGCGTACTATTCAGATATTGGAAGACATGTTGCGTGCTTGTGTCATTGATTTTGGTGGTTCATGGGTTGATTATTTGCCTCTTGCGGAGTTTGCTTATAATAATAGCTATCAGTCCAGCATTCAGATGGCACCGTATGAAGCTTTATATGGGAGGCGGTGTAGGTCTCCAGTCGGTTGGTTCGAGCCCGGCGAGGCTAGGTTGTTGGGGACAGAGTTAGTCCAAGATGCCTTAGACAGGGTAAAGGTGATTCAGGAAAGACTTCGCACAGCTCAGTCGCGTCAGAAGAGTTATGCGGACCGGAAGGTCCGAGATGTGTCTTATTCAGTAGGTGAGAAGGTATTGCTGAAGGTTTCGCCTATGAAGGGTGTTATGAGGTTTGGAAAGAAAGGGAACTTGAGCCCAAGGTTCATTGGGCCTTTTGAGGTGCTTAGGAAAGTTAGGGAGGTGGCATATATGCTTGCTTTGCCACCCAGTTTGTCAGGAGTTCACCCGGTGTTCCATGTATCTATGCTCCGGAAGTTTGTCGGAGACCCGTCTCATATGTTAGACTTGAGCACGATACAGCTAGATGAGGATTTGACTTATGATGTGGAACCAGAGTAGCCATTTTGGGTCGACAGGTTCGTAAGCTGAGATCCAAGGATATAGCTTGAGTGAAAGTGCAGTGGAGAGGTCGTCCTGTGGAGGAAGCAACTTGGGAGACCGAGCAGGAGATGCGGAGCAGATATCCTCACTTGTTTGATACTCCAGGTATGTTTCGTAACCCGCTCGCGGACGAGCGTTTGTTTAAGTTGGGGAGAATGTAACGACCCGGGCCGTCGTTACGGGAATTACCACCCCGTTGCCTTGCATTGTCACATTTTATGCTTTTATATCAGTATTAGAGTATATCGGGTGAGTTAGGAGTGATTTGGGTTAAAAACGAAGCAAATAGCATGTTTGAAGGAAGCTTGAATATGGGAAGTCAACCAAGAGTTGACTATTGAGTTAGAGTGCTCGGAACCGGATTCTGATGATTCGACTAGTTTCGGGGGATCATTTATGACTTAGGAGAACAATCGAAATTGAATTCGGAGGTCCGGTGTAATTTTAGGCTTGAATTGGCGAATGTTGAATTTTGGCAAAAATCGCATGGTAGGTGATATTTTCATCCGGGGGCCGGAATGGAATTCCGACAATTTCTGTAGCTTCGTTATGTGATTTTGGATATGTCTGCAAATTTTCAGGTTATTCGGACATCGTTTGATCGGGTTTTGGATTGAATGTTAGTTTTGAAAGTTTTGAAGAAATTTAGGCTTCAATTCGTGTGTAAATGGTGATTTTGATGTTTAGGATGGTGTTTTTGTGATTGGAACAAGTCCGTATCATGTTTTGGAGTATGTTGGTGGTTTTCGTTGGGGTCCTGGGGGTCTCGGGATGAATCCGGGGGTCCAAACCATTTTTTGGAAAAATGAGAAGGTTGGTTGCTGTCATAAATGCATCAGGATTTTGCTCTCCGCGATCGCGAGGAGGGGGACGCGATCGCGTATGGTTAGGGGATAGACCAATGCGATCGCAGGAGCACCAGTCGCAATCGCGTAGAGTTAACCGGGTGGTCATCGCGATCGCATGAGCATCTACGCGATTGCGTAGAAGAGAAATGGGGTCCAGGGAATTTGTGCTACGCGATCGCAGGAAGAGAGACGCGATCGCGTGAGGCCGGATTTTTGAACATCGCGATCGCGTGAGGTGAGTCGCGATCGCGTAGAGCAAAATGTTCTGGCAGTGAATTTATATCACAGAACAGAGGGCTTACGGGTTTACACCCCCAAAATACAATTTTGAGCCCTAGAGAGAAGAAAACTCGAGGAAATCACTGAGAAGTCATCGAGTATTAGTCGGAGGTAAGATTGTTAACTCAAAAACATCATTTTATGGTAGAATTAACATCAATCTTCATGAAATTGGGTAGAATTTTGAAGAAAAGTGGCCTATATATTGAAAACGGGATTTTTGGATTTGGAAGGACATTTGAACTCCGATTTCGATAGAGTTTATATGCACGGACTCGTGGCGAGATGAGGGTCGCATTGGTACTAATTTCGGAATTTTCCGAGCAGTGGGCCTGGGGTCGGGTTTTACCAACTTAGTGTATTTATGCGAATTTCTTGTAAATTGAAATGGGTTATGATTCTTTGACCCGTATTTGATATAATTATTATGGTTTGACAAGATTCTATGCACGAGGGAGCTAAATTCAAAGGAAAAGGCATCGCGGGCGAATCTACGACCGGCTAGAGGTGAGTAGTGTGTGTATATGGTAGCCTGAGGGTTCGAAACCCCGGCTTAGCACATTGTGACGCTAGTAGAGCGTGGCTCGCACACCGTGGCAGGTGCGGGATTGATTGTGATTGGGGATTGAGACTTGGTCCATCCCGAAAATGAATAATATGTTATTAGTGTTGGAAATACAATGTATTTGATATATTTGTGGGCTGTAAGCCTTGTTTGGGGCCTTGTGCCGACCTGTAGCGTCCTTAGAGGACAACATTTATGTGATAGCTATAATTGCTTAAATCACTGATCTCAATCCTGGAAATTGAAATCACCTTTTTGAAATGCTAAGTCACCGGCTTTTGCAAATTTAATAAAGCTAAAGTATTTTTCATAAATTATGAACTGAAAACTGGAATTAAGAAAAATTAACTATTTTTGTGACTTATTTGATTTATGTGGACTGAGAATGGATCGGGCTGCACGCCGCAGTGGTTGATATGATGATCGGGCTGCACGCCACAGCAGTTTTGCGCTTGGGCTGTAGGAGCCCCTCCGGAGTCTGTACACACCCCCAGTGAGCGCCGTCGACGTTAAATTGGATCGGGCTACACGCAGTAGCGGTTATGTGCATTGCATTGCATCTTTATTTGTTGAATTACTCTGTGGTAGCTGTATTGTATTGTTGATGCTAGTTCGTAGGAGATTCGGACTGTAGTGTAGCTTCATATTGTGGTATTTTGTGGATTTCTTACTGTCAGCTACTTATATATATTTATTACTCACTGAGTACTTAGTACTCACCCCTACTCCCTGCACCTTTTGTGTGCAGACTCAGGTACTCAGGAGCAGTAACAAGCATTTCCAGCGTTTGCGGTATCATATCGAGTTGCTGAGGTAGCTGCCTACGTTCGCAGAACCTAGCTTCTCCTCTCCTTTCCAGTTGTTATTTGTATTTTGTACTCAGACTTGAGTATTTCTATACTGTACTCTCTATTCCTATTGGGTTTTGTTAGAGGCTCTAGACTTGTGACTCCGGATCTTTGGGAGTGTCAGTATTTTGATTATTATTATTATTATTATTGGAGTTCTTAAACTCATATATTCTTCTTGGGTTGTCCATTTGGGACTGGTATTCGACGTAATCAGAAATTGTTGGTCTGGCTGGCCTAGCTTGATTGTTGGGCGCCATCACGATCGGATTTGGGTCGTGACAGAATCATGTATTGAAATGTGAAGGCCTTAAATTGAAATTGAAGGAGCATATATTAAATAAAATTGTGTGAAGTCCTCTGTGCATAGAGATGTTGAAATAAGTCAAATGTTTTTGAGAAATAGAGTGTAGATAATGTGTCGAGAACACGAAAAGAAATTGTACCTGGTGATACTTGTGACATGAGGGAATATGAAATAGATTATGAGGTTGATGTGAAATAAAATATGCGGAAATCTTGTGAAATACGGGGAAGAAGAAACTGTATTATGAAATGTGGCCTAGTGCCAAGTATGATGTGATAATTGTGGCCCAAAGTGTCGATGGACAAATATACGAGAAAATGGCATGATTCTTTTATTTGATAATGTGGTGATCATTTAAAGTGTTTGATTCGTAATTGTGATTTCCTTATTATTGTATGAAGCGCATAGGTGAATAATTTTATATGTGAACCCTATGGAAGGGCTATGAAATGCGGCCTAAAGGTATGGAAATTATGTAAAAAAAAAAAACTATGTGATCCATTTTATTTGGTAATGTAGTGATTGTTTAAACTTTTTGTTAAACCCTTATGATTTCCTTGTCCTTGCATATATGTGTTCTTAAAAAGAATCTAAATTACAAAACAGTTCATGCACATGCATACTCTTTGAATGAGACGTATTATCTACAAAGTCTCCCTATCACAGTTCTAGTATTTACAACCTCCTATGGAATTAAGCTCTATAATTATGTTCCAGAATTGAGTTATAGCACTATTGATACTTCCTACTTGCTTTTCCTAAATTCTCAACAAAGGACTATTCCCGATGAACAGAAACATCTCACTTAAATTGACAACATCTGCTCACTTGTGCCTATACATGCACCATCGTAAGGTTTGTACATGTGGTGTCAAGTTACATGCAAAGTATTCAAGATTTGTGATCCTTCTCGAGTCACTCTTTTTCTCAGTTGTGTATATGGCTTATATGGCTTGAACAACCAATCCACTCTCTTGCAAGTAACATCATGAAAACCTTCTTACTATCAAGAAATGTGAAAGCATGCATCTACACTTATCTTACAAGTACATGTCAATTGAAATGGTCACTGTGTGCATAAAGTTTTTCTGAAAATTGAGATCCTCACATCCCATCATAGGAAGATCTTGTGTCGCCATAATTTTTGTTTCCACTTGAGATATCCCGTAGTAAGTAGCTCACTTGCTTTCTAGTATTGTGGTTGTCCGTGATGTAGAATTGTATTGTAGTTTGGAAGATAGTATAGCATAGGCATGTCCAACTCATAACGAATGATTATTCTCTCTTTATGTCTCCACAATGTGTTAATTGTATTTCTTATTTAGTGAAGTCGGTGTGCTAGTTCCCAACACTTGTACGGCAACCATAAAATAACATGCCCTTCGATGTATGACTATGACACTTCCTTTTTCAAGTCAAAACCTATGGAGATCTCATCATGAACATTTGCAAACCTTCAGTGATTATTGTGCACTGTTTCATTTAGTTTGGTTTTCTTTACACCCTCAACTTCTAGAATCATGGACTATGTCGTTGTCATGTGCGGAGTGTTTTACTACCCTTGGTATCTTACCTTCTTGGCAGGATATGAGTGTTATTTGCCTTCTCCCCGGAGCATCGTGTTAACTATTAAAAGCATCTAACCAATTCATGAGTTTTTTCCAATATCAAGATTTCCTAGTTATTGAGTTTCGCTCGCGAAAGGTTGAGATCATATGACTTTAGAATTTTGTACATATCATGAACATGTTGATTTGAATGAAAACAAAATGGTCGTAATTTTTAGTTTCCTCATATATGATCAATTACCAAGAAGTGTTAAATTGTCTACAATATGGTAATCTCATAAACGTTCAATTCTTTTCATCCTTATAGGCTTGTGGCATAGATTTTGTGCGTCAAGTAATGTTAGAGTGTAATTCAACTTCATGTTATTTTGAATCCCATATCACATTCAAGGTGCCAGAGTATTCCTATTCGGGGTCGACAGATTTTCCCTACACTCTAGAAAATGAGTGGTTCATGTACTTGAGTATTCCTCCTTAATGATTCCTATTTTCCATGTACTACTTACTCATATGACTCATTTGTGTATTAATTGAGGTACTCACCATGATTAACCATGTCTGTATTGTTAGTAGTAACATTTTGTGTCTCTTAGTATACGACCTCATGAAGTACTCTACCCAATGCATTAATGGATTCCTGAAGAACTCCAGCCTGATCTTGAACTCTGTTGTTCCTCGTTGTATTAGATCATTGGGTATTGTAAGTTTAGATAAATCAAAGATAAAGATTCATAGTGTGATCACATATATATTGGATAGATAAAGTTGTGGTCAGTTTATGGTATCACATTTTAGGGTAACTATTAAGGGTCATCAAGGGTTTAATATGGTGTACCCCTGAAAATGTTATGTGAGTTGATAATAAAGGTTACATGATTGTATTACATATTAGGTTGCAATAGGTGTATGATATTCCCTGTAACTGTTCCTCATGTACTTTGTATTTCCATATGCTTATGTCTAAGAAGATAGTGATAAAAAAAATGTGGGTACAAATTGACTTGGTTGAACTATATGATCATGATGCACTACTAGCAAGACTCATGATGGCTTGACTTCATATGGACTGTTGATTGAAATGAAATTATATTCTTGTTGATGAACACGTTTGCGATTATATTAATGGCTGGTAAGGACTATTATGAACACATGATTGTTTGTTTACTATGAACTGACATCTTTGATGGTATGATGCCAAGTTATGGAATAGTGGGTTATTATTGTTATCATGAATTGCAATATCTAGTGTAGTGTAAATTGTACAGTAGAAGTTATCAAAAGGTAAAGTCAATGGATAGTTATCTCATGCAAGATGTTTATCTGTCATCATTGTTATGTATGTTTGGGAGTTGATATTGTATTTGAGAAGGTGTTATGACAATGATTGTAAGTCGATAATGTTGTGTGGAAGGATAAATGTGTCGTGGAAGGAAAGCACTTTCGTTTGATTGAATACCAGTTAGTTTTGACTTGGAATGTACCATATAGGTATTTTGGTATAAAACTGTGCAGTCCATGTTCTGGTATCCATATGTTAATGTAGTGCTTGTAATACTGGGATTAGGATTGTGGATATATACATTGTGGTGCTATGCACATTAGTGGATGTGTGGTTAAGATGATTTTGGTGATTCTCTGGCAGGTGGATAGGCCTAGTTACAAAGGAAACTCTGCCGAAAATTTTGGAAAATTTATGAGTTAGTTAAAATTTTGAGACTGGAGGTAGGTTAGAAAAGAGATGTGTGATGTTAAAGTGTTTGGGAAAGACTATACTCCTCATTCGAGGACGAATGATCCTAAGGGGGGGAGAATGTAAGGCCCCAGAAAATTTCGCTAAGTAATATAGGATTCTGTGGTGCCACGTAGGTTAATTATAATATTTTTATATACTATTAATATGGTGGACATCAATTAGACTTAGTAAATATGAGTATAAGTCTTATGGTAACTTATGTGAGGTCTAAATGGAAGCCTAGGTGTACGCCAAATAGGAAACTTTTCGAAATAGGTCGAAATTCCAAATGGATTCACACAAGGCTCCACTTTCAACGATACTATCTCCGGTTAAATAAGGAGTTGTGTGAGGATCAACCTATCAAATTAAAGCCCTTTGAGTCTAGTTTCTAACGCAATAAACCGTTCATCATTTGGAGGTGTATACAGAAAGTTATGATCATTTTAGTAGTCAGGTGTCAGATGCGCGAAGTTCTGCGCGAAATGAACTTCGCGCATACTTAGCGCATCTGAGGCAGAATGCTCAGGAAAATGCGCGAAGTAATGCGCGAAGCTTGCACACTTCGCGTATCTGGGCAACACTTCGCGCACCTGGATAGTTTTAATACCCCAAAGACCGGCCTAGAGTGTTTGTGACGACCCAAATCCGGTCGTGATGGCGCCCAACAATGAAGCTAGGCCAGCCAGACCAACAATTTAATTAACACAAAGATATCAGTCCCAAATGGACAACCCAAGAAGAATATATGAGTTTAAGAACTCCAATAATAATAGTAAAGAACAAAATACTGACACTCCCAAAGATCCGGAGTCACAAGTCTAGAGCCTCTAACAAAACCCAACAGGAAATAGAGAGTACGATATAGAAGTACTCAAGTCTAAATACAAAATATCAAAATAACAACTGGAAATGAGAGGAGAAGCTAGGTTCCGCGAATGTAGGCAGCTACCTCAACAACCCGATATGACACTGCAAACGCTGGAGATGCCTGTCTACTGCTCCTGAGTACTTGAGTCTGCACACAAAAGGTGCAGGGAGTAGGGGTGAGTACTAAGTACTCAGTGAGTAACAAATATATATATGTAGCTGACGGTAAGAAATCCACAAAATACCACAATATGAAGCTACACTACAGTCCGAATCTCCTACGAACTAGCAGCAACAATACAATATAGCTACCACAGAGTAATTCAACAAATATAGATGCAATGCAATGCACATAACCGCTACGGCGTGTAGCCCGATCCACTTTAACGTCGACGGCGCTCACTGGGGGTGTGTACAGACTCCGGAGGGGCTCCTACAGCCCAAGCGCAATACTGCTGCGGCGTGCAGCCCGATCCACATATCAACCACTGCGGCGTGCAGCCCGATCCCATGCTCAGTCCACAATAAGCAATTAAGTCACAAAACAATTCATTTTCCTTAATTCCAGTTCTCAATTCATAATTTATGAAAAATACTTTAACTTTATTAAATTTGTAAAAGCCGGTGACTTAGCATTTCAAAAGTGTGATTTCAATTTCCGGGACTGAGATCAGTGATTTAAGCAATTATAGCTATCACATAAATATTGTCCTCTAAGGACGCTACAGATCGGCACAAGGCCCCAAACAAGGCTTACAGCCCACAAATATATCACATACAGTGTATTTTCAATACTAACAACATATCATTTATTTCCGGGATGGACCAAGTCTCAATCCCCAATCACAATCAATCCCGCACCTGCCACGGTGTGCGAGCCACGCCCTATTAGCGTCACAATGTGCTAAGCCGGGGTTTCGAACCCTCAAGGTACCATATACACAAACTACTCACCTCTAGCCGGTCGTAGACTCGTCCACGATGCCTTTTCCTTTGAATTTCGTTGCCTCGTGTGTAGAATCTAGTCAAATAACAATAATTATGTCAAATACGGGTCAAAGAATCATAACCCACTTCAATTTTATATGAAATTCGCATAATTACACTAAGTTGGTAAAACCCGACCCCGGGCCCCACTGCTCGGAAAAATTCCTAAATTAGTACCAACGCGACCCTCATCTCGCCACGAGTCCGTGCATATAAAATTTATCGAAATCGGAGTTCAAATGGCCTCCCAAATCCAAAAATCCCGTTTTCAATATTTAGGCCACATTTCTTCAAGATTTCAACCCAATTTCATGAAGATTGATGTTAATACTACCATAAAATGATGTTTTTGAGTCAAGAATCTTACCTCCGACGATTACCCGATGACTTCTCAGTGATTTCCTCTAGTTTTCTTCTCTCTAGGGCTCAAAATTGAGTTTTGGGTTAATGAACCCGTAACCCTCTGTTCTGCGATTAAATTCTCTGCCAGACCCTTTTGTTCTACGCGATCGCGACTCTACTCACGCGATCGCGATGTTCAAAATTTCGGCCTCACGCGATCGCGACTTTCCTCACGCGATCGCGATGTACAATCATCCGGCTTCACGCGATCGCGTCCCTCTTCCTGCGATCGCGTAGCACATTTTTCCCTGGACCCATTTCTCTTCTACGCGATCGCGTAGATGCTCATGCGATCGCGATGACCACCCGGCTAACTCTACGCGATCGCGACTGGTGATCCTGCGATCGCGATGGCCTAGCCCCCAGCCCTACGCGATCGCGTCCCCCTCCCCGCGATCGCGGAGAGCAAAAACCTGCTGCGTTTATGACATCAACCAGCCTTCTCTTTTCTTCCAAAAATGGTCCGTTTGGACCCCCGGATTCATCCCGAGACCCCCGGGACCCCAACGAAAACCACCAACATACTCCAAAACATGATACGAACTTGTTCCAATCATAAAAACACCATGCTAAACATCAAAATCACCAATTTCCCATGGATTCAAGCCTAAGTTTCTTCAAAACTTTCAAAACTAACATTCAATCCAAAACCCGATCAAACGATGCCCGAATGACCTGAAAATTTGCAGACACATCCAAAATCACATAACAAAGCTACAAAAATTGTCAGAATTCCATTCCGACCCCCGGATCAAAATATCACCTACCATCCGGTTTTCGCCAAAAATCACCCTTCGCCAATTCAAGCCTAACACTACACCGGACCTCCGAATTCAATTTCGATTGCTCTCCTAAGTCATAAATGATCCCCCAGAACTAGTCGAATCATCAGAATCCGGTTCCGAGCACTCTAACTCAATAGTCAACTCTTGGTTGACTTCTCATATTCAAGCTTTCTTTAAACATGCTATTTGTTTCATTTTCAATCCAAATCACTCCTAACTCACCCGATATACTCTAATACTTGTTTTAAAAGCATAATATATGTAAATGCAAGGTAACGGGGTGGAAATTCCCATAACGACGGGCCGGGTCGTTACATTCTCCCCAACTTAAACAAACGCTCGTCCGCGAGCGGGTTAAGAAACATACCTGGAGCATCAAACAAGTGTGGATATCTGCTCCGCATTTCCTGCTTGGTCTCCCAAGTTGCTTCCTCCACGGGACGACCTCTCCACTGCACTTTCACTGAAGCTATATCCTTAGATCTCAGCTTACGAACCTGTCGACCCAAAATGGCTACTGGTTCCACATCATAAGTCAAATCCTCATCTAGCTGTATCGTGCCGAAGTCCAACACATGAGACGGGTCTCCGACATACTTCCGGAGCATAGATACATGGAACACCGGGTGAACTCCCGACAAACACTGGGTGGCAAAGCAAGCATATAAGCCACCTCCCCAACTTTCCTAAGCACCTCAAAAGGTCCAATGAACCTTGGGCTCAACTTTCCTTTCTTTCCAAACCTCATAACACCCTTCATAGGCGAAACCTTCAGCAACACTTTCTCACCTACTGAATAGGACACATCTCGGACCTTCCTGTCTGCAAACTCTTCTGACGCGACTGAGCTGTGCGAAGTCTCTCCTGAATCACCTTCACCTTATCTAAGGCATCTTGGACTAACTGTGTCCCTAACAACCTAGCCTCGCCGGGCTCGAACCAACCAACTGGAGACCTACACCGCCTCCCATATAAAGCTTCATACGGTGCCATCTGAATGCTGGACCGATAGCTATTATTGTAAGCAAACTCCGCCAAAGGCAAATAATCAGCCCATGAACCACCAAAATCAATGACACAAGCACGCAACATGTCCTCCAATATCTCAATAGTACGCTCGGACTGCCCATCCGTCTGTGGATGAAATGATGTGCTCAGCTCTACCTGTGAACCCAACTCTCGCTGAAATGTCCTCCAGAACTGGGATGTGAACTGGGTACCTCTGTCTGATATAATAGAAATGGGAACTCCATGCAATCTCACGATCTCACGGATGAATAACTCTGCCAACCGCTCTGAGGTATAGGTAGTACACTCTGGGATGAAGTGAGCTGACTTGGTCAACCTATCCACCACCACCCAAACTGAATCAAACTTCCTCGCTGTCCGAGGGAGTCCGCTAACAAAGTCCATAGTAATCCTTTCCCACTTCCACTCAGGAATATCGATACGCTGGAATACACCACCAGGTCTCTGATGCTCATACTTGACCTGCTGACAGTTTAGACACCGAGCCACATGGCTCACAATATCTTTCTTCATCTTTCTCCACCAGTAATGCTGCTTCAAATCCTGGTACATCTTCGCGGCTCCTGGATGAATAGAATACCGCGAGCTATGGGCTTCCTCCAATATCAATTCACGAAGGCCGTCAACATTGTGCACACATATCCGGCCCTGCATCCGCAATACACCATCATTATCAATAGTGACATCTCTAGCATCATCATGCTGAACTCTGTCCTTAAGGACAAGTAAGTGTGGATCATCATACTGGCGCTCTCGAATACGATCATATAAAGAAGAACGAGTTACTACACAAGCCATCACCCGACCGGGCTCAGAAATATCCAGCCTTACCATCTGATTAGCTAACGCCTGAACATCAACTGCTAGGGGTCTCTCCCCAACTGGAATATACGCCAAACCGCCCATACTAATAGCCTTCCGGCTCAATGCATCAGCCACTACATTGGCTTTTCCGGGATGGTACAAGATAGTAATATCATAGTCTTTAAGCAACTCAAGCCATCTTCGCTGCCTCAAATTTAGATCTTTCTGCTTAAACAAATGCTGAGGGCTGCGGTGGTCTGTATATACATCACAAGATACGCCATATAAGTAATGCCTCCAAATCTTCAAGGCATGAACAATAGCAGCTAACTCCAAATCATGAACATGGTAGTTCTTCTCGTGGGGCTTTAGCCGACGAGAAGCATATGCAATAACTCTACCCTCCTACATCAACACACAACCGAGTCCAACTCTAGAAGCATCACAATACACCGTATATGACCCTGAAGCTGATGGTAACACAAGTACTGGAGCTGTGGTCAAAGCCTCCTTGAGCCTCTGAAAGCTCTCCTCACATTCATCGGACCACACAAATGGGGCATTCTTCTATGTCAGCTTAGTCAACGGTGAAGCAATAGATGAGAAATCCCTGAACAAACCGGCGATAATAGCCTGCCAAGCCAAGAAAACTCCGAATCTCTGTAGCTCAGGAAGGTCTGGGCCAATTCTACAGTGCCTCAACCTTCTGAGGATCAACCCGAATACCATCACTGGACACTATATGTCCCAGAAAACCCATAGTATCAAGCCAGAACTCACACTTAGTGAATTTTGCATAAAGCTTCTCTTCTCTCAACCTCTGCAATGCCACTCTCAAATGTTGTGCATGCTCCTCCTGGCTGCGTGAATATACCATAATATCATCAATAAACACAATCACAAAAGAATCCAGGTACGGCCGAAATACACTATTCATCAAGTGCATCAAGGTACGGCCGAAATACACTATTCATTAAGACATCACCAGGAACTTGTAGTGCCCATATCGCGTCCTAAACGATGTCTTCATAATATCCGAGTCCCTAATCTTCAACTGATGATAGCCCGATCGAAGATCAATCTTAGAAAATACACTAGCCCCCTGGAGCTGATCAAATAGGTCCTCAATACGAGGCAATAGGTATTTATTCTTCACTGTTACCTTATTCAGCTGCCTGTAATCAATGCACATTCTCATTGTGCCATCTTTCTTCTTCACGAACAACACCGGTGCACCCCAAGGTGACACACTCGGACGAATGAAACCCTTATCTAAGAGTTCCTGAAGCTGTTCTTTCAATTCTTTTAACTCTGCTGGTGCCATGCGATCGGGAGGAATAGAAATGGGCTGAGTGCCCGGCACCAAGTCAATACCAAAGTCAATATCTCTGTCAGTCGGCATGCCTGGTAGGTCTGCTGGAAATACGTCCGGAAACTCCCTCACAATGGGAACTTAATCAAGACTGGGTGTCTCGGCCTCAACATTTCTAATGAAGGCTAAATAAGATAAACAACCCTTGCCAATCATTCGTTGAGCCTTTATATAAGAAATCACCCTGTCGGACACATAATCAGTCAAGCCACGCCACTCGATCCTCGGATTACCTGGAATAGCTAGTGTGACTGTCTTGGCATGACAGTCCATAATCGCATGGTAGGGAGATAGCCAATCCATGCCTAGAATTACATCGAAATCCACCATGCCTAGTAGTAATAAATCAACTCGGGTCTCTAGACCCCCAATAATAATAAGACAGGATCGATATACCTGATCCACAACAACAGTATCCCCCACCGGGGTAGACACATGTACGGGCAAAGCAAGAATACCACGGGTCATACCCAAATGATGTGCAAAATAAGTAGAGACATAAGAATAGGTGGATCCGGGATCAAATAAGACAGAAGCATCCCTGTGGCGGACGAGATAATACCCGAAATGACCGCATCCGAAGCACTAGCATCTTTCCTATCCGGAAGAGCATAGAAACGAGCCTGGCCTCCACCGGTACGATCCTCACCCCTAGGGCGACCTCTGGATACCCGGCCACCGGTCCTAGCCGACCGTGCTCGGCGCCGAAGAAACGAGGAGTAGAAGATGAAGGCTGATCCCTCTCGCCGAGATCGCTTATGAAGCCACCGAGGACACTCCCTCCGATATGGCCCAAATCACCGCACTCAAAACAACGGCCCGAAGAAGGGGCCGCCGAGGACCCCTCACTACCGATGAACCCCGAGCTGAGGAAGCAGGAGCGAGCTGCGAGCCGGAAGAGCACTCGGTGCGGGTTGACTCTGCCGACGGCTCTGCTGACCCTGATAACCCTGCTCGGCCTTGACGACCACGATCCGATGAAACCCCACCGGACTCTACACGTCCCAGACTGATGAGACCGGAAAGAGCGACCTCGGCTCTGCCGAAATTGGCCCCTAGACGGAGCACCGCTGTAATCGCTCGTACCACGAGGCCTCTTAGCCTCTCTCTCCTCCTCGAAGGGGCGATCTGTCTCAATGTGACGGGTAGCATCAACCACCTCCTCAAAGGTAACCGTCGAAACTCTCTCCCTCGGTCATCAATATGCGGATGGGATAAATAAGGCCATCAATAAATCTCCGAATCCTCTCTCTCGTCCGTAGGAACCATCCACATGGCATGATGGGCCAACTGTGTGAATCTCATCTCGTATCGAGTAACCGTCATCTCTCCTCGCTTCAACCACTCGAACCGTCGTCGCAGCTCCTCTCTGCGAGACCGAGGCACGTACTTCTCCAAGAATACCGTGAGAACTGCCGCCAAGTGAGGGGCACCGCCCCGGCGGGCCTACGCCTCTCGAAATCCTCGCACCACTGAAATGCTGCACCCGTGAACCGAAAAGTGGTGAATGAAACACCGCCGGACTCTAGAATACCCGCGGTGCGAAGCATGCGCCGACATCTATCAAGAAAACCCCTGGGCGTCCTCGCCCTCAGCACCACCGAATGTCGGAGGCTGTAGCCTCTCAAATCTCTCCAAACGACGCCGCTCATCGTCGGGCATAACTGGAACTATATATGCGGGAGCTGGTGCAACGGGCGCGACTGGCTGAACTGGCTCGGGTGTGTGAGCCACGGGGTCTGATTTCCTCCCCTGCCCGTGAAGAAGATACGCAGCAGTAGCCGCAACTACCTAAGCCAAGCTCGTGCACACTGATAAGATCCGAGCCAAGGTCTCCTCTGAAGACCCGGTATCACGATAGGCACTGCCGGTGCCTGAACCCGAGTTGTCGGAGCGTCTGCCGCTGGAATTCTGACCCTGAGTCTGGTCAGCTGGTGGGTCAGGAGGTGCTGGTGCTGCTGCCCTACCTCTACCACGACCACGGCCTCTGGGTGCCAATGGTGGTCGTCCGCCACGTCCGTTAGCTCGTGTTCTCGCCATCCGCGAGAGAATAGAATATGGAAAGATTTAATTTCATGATAACACAAATCGCACGATATGAATTCAAGAAAATGAGGTTTTTCCTAAAGTTTTCTGTAGCCCTCCGAAGATAGATACGGACGTCTACGTACCGATCCGCGAAAGCCTACTAAACCGGCTCATGACTCGCGAGTCCTAATAACCTAGGCTCTGATACCAACTTGTCACGACCCAAATCCGGTCGTGATGGCGCCCAACAATCAAGCTAGGCCAGCCAGACCAACAATTTAATTAACACAAAGATATCGGTCCCAAATGGACAACCCAAGAAGAATATATGAGTTTAAGAACTCCAATAATAATAATACTGAACAAAATACCGACACTCCCAAAGATCCGGAGTCACAAGTCTAGAGCCTCTAACAAAACCCAACAGGAAATAGAGAGTACGATATAGAAGTACTCAAGTCCGAATACAAAATATAAAATAACAACTGGAATGAGAGGAGAAGCTAGGTTCTGCGAACGTCGGCAGCTACCTCAGCAACTCGATGTGACACTGCAAACGCTGGAAGATGCCCGTCTACTGATCCTGAGTACCTGAGTCTGCACACAAAAGGTGCAGGGAGTAGGGGTGAGTACTAAGTACTCAGTGAGTAACAAATATATACATGTAGCTGACAGTAAGAAATCCACAAAATACCACAATATGAAGCTACACTACGGTCCGAATCTCCTACGAACTAGCAACAACAATACAATACAGCTACCACAGAGTAGTTCAACAAATATAGATGCAATGCAATGCACATAACCGCTACGGCGTGTAGCCCGATCCACTTTAACGTCGACGGCGCTCACTGGTGGTGTGTACAGACTCCGGAGGGGCTCCTACAGCCCAAGCGCAATACTGCTGCGGCGTGCAGCCCGATCCACATATCAACCACTGCGGCGTGCAGCCCGATCCCATGCTCAGTCCACAATAAGCAATTAAGTCACAAAACAATTCATTTTCCTTAATTCCAGTTCACAATTCATAATTTATGAAAAATACTTTAACTTTATTAAATTTGTAAAAGCCGGTGACTTAGCATTTCAAAAGTGTGATTTCAATTTCCAGGATTGAGATCAGTGATTTAAGCAATTATAGCTATCACATAAATATTGTCCTCTAAGGACGCTACAGATCGGCACAAGGCCCCAAACAAGGCTTACAACCCACAAATATATCACATACAGTGTATTTTCAACACTAACAACATATCATTTATTTCCGGGATGGACCAAGTCTCAATCCCCAATCACAATCAATCCCGCACCTGCCACGGTGTGCGAGCCACGCCCTATTAGCGTCACAATGTGCTAAGCCAGGGTTTCGAACCCTCAGGCTACCATATACACAAACTACTCACCTCTAGTCGGTCGTAGACTCGTCCGCGATGCCTTTTCCTTTGAATTTCATTGCCTCGTGTGTAGAATCTAGTCAAATAACAATAATTATGTCAAATACGGGTCAAAGAATCATAACCCACTTCAATTTTATATGAAATTCGCATAATTACACTAAGTTGGTAAAACCCGACCCCGGGCCCCACTGCTCGGAAAAATTCCGAAATTAGTACCAACGCGACCCTCATCTCGCCACGAGTCCGTGCATATAAAATTTATCGAAATCGGAGTTCAAATGGCCTCCCAAATCCAAAAATCCCGTTTTCAATATTTATGCCACATTTCTTCAAGATTTCAACCCAATTTCATGAAGATTGATGTTAATACTACCATAAAATGATGTTTTTGAGTCAAGAATCTTACCTCCGACGAATACCCGATGACTTCTCGGTGATTTCCTCGAGTTTTCTTCTCTCTAGGGCTCAAAATTGAGTTTTGGGTTAATGAACCCGTAACCCCTCTGTTCTGTGATTAAATTCTCTGCCAGACCCATTTGTTCTACGCGATCGCGACTCTACTCACGCGATCGCGATGTTCAAAATTTCGGCCTCACGCGATCGCGACTTTCCTCACGCGATCGCGATGTACAATCATCCGGCTTCACGCGATCGCGTCCCTCTTCCTGCGATCGCGTAGCACATTTTTCCCTGGACCCATTTCTCTTCTACGCGATCGCGTAGATGCTCATGCGATCGCGATGACCACCCGGCTAAATCTACGCGATCGCGAATGGTGATCCCTGCGATCGCGATGGCCTAGCCCCCAGCCCTACGCGATCGCGTCCCCCTCCCCGCGATCGCGGAGAGCAAAAACCTGCTGCGTTTATGACAGCAACCAGCCTTCTCTTTTCTTCCAAAAATGGTCCGTTTGGACCCCCGGATTCATCCCGAGACCCCCGGGACCCCAACGAAAACCACCAACATACTTTAAAACATGATACGAACTTGTTCCAATCATAAAAACACCATGCTAAACATCAAAATCACCAATTTCCCACGGATTCAAGCCTAAGTTTCTTCAAAACTTTCAAAACTAACATTCAATCCAAAACCCGATCAAATGATGCCCGAATGACCTGAAAATTTGCAGACACATCCAAAATCACATAACGAAGCTATAGAAATTGTCGAAATTCCATTCCGACGCCCGGATCAAAATATCACCTACCATCCGGATTTCGCCAAAAATCACCCTTCGCCAATTCAAGCCTAACACTACACCGGACCTCCGAATTCAATTCCGATTGCTCTCCTAAGTCATAAATGATCCCCCGGAACTAGTCGAATCATCAGAATCCGGTTCCGAGCACTCTTACTCAATAGTCAACTCTTGGTTGACTTCTCATATTCAAGCTTTCTTTAAACATGCTATTTGTTTCATTTTCAATCCAAATCACTCCTAACTCACCCGATATACTCTAATACTGTTTTAAAAGCATAATATATGTAAATTCAAGGTAACGGGGTGGAAATTCCCATAACGACGGGCCTGGGTCGTTACAGTGTTCCCAACTCATTTTTGGGGTTTTGACTTGCTCTCTCAAGAGGGTTTCTTCCCAAACTTCATCCCTATTATCTAAGGTAAGATTTTATAGTTCTTGAGTAATTTCTACCCCTTAAACACTTTTACTAACAAGGATTAATCTTCAAATTCCTTAGATTTTCCTTCTAATTCTTGAATTCTTCAAGAAAACCTCAAGTGGGGATTCTTAAAATTCTTACTACAAGAGGTATGTCTATCATCTCCAACTACTCTATGGTGATTATTTATGTAACATACATACATTAGAACTCATGGGAGGGTGATTGGGAGCCATGGGTTCCTAACCTAGGTTATGTTAGTTTTGTAGAGGTTGTGAGATGTGTTATTGAGGTATGATTCTTAGTATGGTAGTGTTATGTATGCATGCTTGTGCAAATAGAGTTGTGGGAAGATTGATGAACATAAATAAGTAAAGATTGGGTTAGGGAATGAAGAAATTCTTGAAAAGGGGATTTGAAATCAAGATGCGCAACTAGTATTTGATAAAATGCTCAAATGAGCTAGTTTCATGAATATCTTTCTAATATATGTTTAATTTTGTTATGTCTCATAGTAGATTGGAATTGATAGAGTTTTTGGAGTGTTATAGTAACTTAAGAAAGCTCTATCGAGGTATGTATGGCTAATTTTGATTCTTGTAAAATCGCCCATATGTGTGAAATTGTTTGGCATGTGTTAATTTGAGTGATTGTATGTGATTCTTCAAAATCATTATTGGGTATTCAGTTGATCTTGAACTACATGTGATGTGGTATGAAATATGAATTGAAAGATAACAAGGGAATTGGAATTGGTAAAGAACTGAGAACAATTGTTGTGGTGGCATATATGGTTTCTTGTGGAAAGAGATGAAACACTTGAATTGTGGTAAATTGTTGAACATATTTGTGTGTGTACTCTTGAAGATGGTAACTTGGTTGTTATATCAGTTTGAAAAGTATTTGAGAATGCCAATCGAATTGTAAGTTGCTTATTTGAACTTGTTGTAATTTGGTGTAATGCCTTACTTGCTGTTTGTAATTGTTGTGATTGAAAATGTACGGTGGGATCGGGTTGCGCACCGCAACATGAGGTAATAAGGTGTGGGTTGGGGTGATAAGGGTGGCCGAGGTAATAAGGGTGGACGAGGTAATAAGGATGAACGCGATCGAAATCGCTATTGAAAATTGATATAAAAATCAATGATGTGAAATTGTGAAAGGAGACAGCAGGAGAGTTTGCAACATGTGGGGCATTGATTGCCCCTTTGTTTGACTACTTGTGTTTTACGTGATTGATTGGTTATTGTTATCTTTTTTGATCTTAGAACGTGCTTTGTTTTGAGAATTATCTGAAATGAGGAAAATGTGGAAAACATGGTTGGCTGGCTTAGTTAATTCTTGATGCAGTTTAATGGCTTGAGTTTACTTGGGACAAAGTTTGTCCATACATACCAGTACAATTCTAGTGTACTGGCGTCCCTTTTGCCGGGGGCGCTACATTCATGTTATGATTGTAGGTGGATCAGTAGCAGGTACTTCAGCTCATCGGTAGTAGCATCCTTCATCTTCCACTGCTCGTTTTGGTTAGCCCCTTTTCCTTTCGGGGCCCTACGTGGCTCATGCCACTCTTGTTTAGACTTTATTTTGATTTGTGTAAGGTATAGCCGGATCCTTGTTACCGGCAAGTATTGTATCGTCCTTTGTATCCTAGAGGCTCCGTATACATGTAAACTGTGAGGTTATGGCCTATGTATATATATGTCGGGCGTTGTAAATATAAATTGTAAACATGTTAGTAAATCAATCGTATGGTTATGTTATACAATGTGAATTCAGTTATAATTGGTAAGATCTTTGGCTTATGAGTAATAAACAACACAGGGGTAACGCATGGGATAGAAAGGCACCCAGGTCCGCTTGACTGGGGCTACCTGGTCAGGCGCCGGTCATGTCCCTTGAATTGGGGCGTGACATCTGTTTTGTTGTCCCACATAATAAATAGATTCTGGATTCGTAGGGCACATATCACTTGTATGGCTATCACCACACATTTCACAGCAAATAGCCATTTGTTGTACCTGTTGCATGGGTTGAGGTTGTTGCATTGTCATCCTTGTCATCTGGTTGGATAGTCTTGCAATTTCAGCTCTCATTGCCGATACATCATCCAACTCAAGCAACCCTGCTGATTTTTGTTTCATTGCCTTTCTGGAATCTCCATCACCTTGCCAGTTATTATCATTTGAAGTGAATGTATTTAACAAGAGTTGGATTTTCGTGTAAGATTTTGTCATGCAACTTCCTCCACAAGCGGAATCAAGATTCATTTTTGAAGCTTCATCTAATCCATCAACAAACGTATGACCTAACACCTCGTCTGTTTGACAATGATGAGGACAGTCCCTGAGTAGCTTCTTGTACCTTTCCCATGCTTGACGAAGTGTCTCGCCAGAGCGTTGTTCAAACCCAAGAATTTGACTCCTCAGCATCTTTGTCTTTTTAGTAGGAAAGAACTTGATTAAGAACTTCCTTGCTAGATCATCCAATGTGCGGATTGAATTTGATGGTTCCTTGTTTAACCACTCTTTAGCTTCCCCAAGCAGAGAAAAGGGAAAAAGTGTCAGCCGTACATAATCCTTGGAAACATTTGGATAATTGTATGTATCCGTAATTTCGAAAAAATTCTGAATATGTCTTTGTGGATCTTCATGAGGTAGACCCACAAATTTCCCTGTAGACTGAATCAGCTGCACCATATATTGTTTCAACTCAAAGTGCCCAGTAATATCAGGCTTCACAATAGCCTGAGTCATATTAGCCAGACTGGGTCTTGCGGCTTCAATCACCGCTCGTTCCTCATTTCCTGCCATCACTGTTGGCTGTGGTTGAATTTGAATGTTCAACTCTCCTCCTGTTTTATATTGAGCTTCCCACTCTCTCCTTGTTCTATGAATTGTTCTTTCAATTTCAGGATCAAATGGGAAGAGATTGTTTGTGCTTCTACTCCTCCGCATTCAAGAGAAGAACATGTATAACACAAACAAATAGATGAAAATTTCTTTTTATATTTTCTATTAACAACTACAAAATAGTAAAACAGTCAAGGAGCTAATTTTAAATTCCCCGGCAACGGCGCCAAAAACTTAGTGCAACCAAAACACTCACGCAAGTGTACGTGATTGACAAGTAGTATAGTAATAAGTAAAGTATCGTTCCCACGAGGAATTTTTATTAGCTTATTGACCGATATTAAATTAACTAATTCTTGATTTATGCTATATAATTCGAAAGTATATAGGAACTACTTTATAATTCACTTAATAATGTCACAATTATTCAAAATGAAATTACTACACCCAATTCACAATATTTTTATAATATTATAGACAAATATATTCCAGGGCCATGGACTTGCTACTAATCATGCTATTTTTCTACTTAGAATCGATTTATTTAATTATCTGGATTATTGATTATAAGGTTAATAATATTCATAAGAATCTTTCGAGTTCTTATGAATCTATCCAAGTTAAATCAATATCTATATTTCTATGATATTAATATTAACAAGAATGCATTTCAAACTCTTATTATTAAACCAATCAAGGCAATTAAGTATATATCTATCTTAATTGCAAATCCTTCACTCGATGCCCGAGATTCAAATCTTGTTCTATTTGATTTTATATGCAACCAAGAATTTCCTTTGTCAAGTTTAATTCAAAATTCGTAGATAATATTTCACTGTTAGCTATGCAGTAAAATAATTAAGATCAAAATCAAATAAACAACCCATCTCAGTAACTTCAATAAAATCAATCTAAGCTTCAAATAACAAGATCAACTAACATCCATGACCCTAGAATACTAGAGAGTTTAGCTACTCATGTTCATACTAAAATCAATAATATTGATGTCTAAAATACTACAAAGAAAAATACAAGATAAATGTTTAGATGAACTCTTTAACTTGTTGCTCCAAAGTCTTGATCTTCAATTTCTTGCTTAGCTCCAAGAGGACTTCAATGGCTTCTCTTCAAAATGTTCTCTCTAGAATGAATAGTGTAAATCCACTCTAATTCAATGTTAAAATCTGATCTCCTCATTATGCACCTTATCCTTGTTTTATCCCATAGTGGAATCCACCCCTTAGTGACAAAATAGTAACTCAATAATGCATTTCCGGAACTGGACTAGCGCGGGCAAGCTTATGGCCACGCTAATGCCCGCGCTAGTGGGGTAACATTTTGTCCGGACTTTTGGACTAGCGCGGGCAAGCTTATGGCCGCGCTAATGCCCGCGCTAGTGGGGTATGTGCTCTTTTGTCTTCTTTTGCTCAATTTTTCCACATTGTTTACCATCCTAAACACTCACATGCGCAATTAACTCCTGTGAAATATTCAAATCACAATTAGAGCTAATTTTATCATTAGTTATAATCATATGACAGTAATTTCTTCTTAATTTAAAGCATATAAATATGGGCTATATTGCACAATTTAGCCCATTATCAGTAACGACCCGGCCCGTCGTTACGGAAATTATCACCCCATTATCGTGCATTTACATATCTTATTCTTTCATATCAGTATTAGAGTATATCAGGTGAGTTAGGGGTTATTCGGGTTGAAATTGAAGCAAATAGCATGATTGAAGGGAGCTTGAATATGGAAAGTCAACCTAGAGTTGACTATCAAGTTAGAGTGCTCGGAATCGGATTCTGATGATTCAACTAGTTTCGAGGGATCATTTATGACTTAGGAGAGCAAACGGAATTGAATTCGGAGGTCCTGTGTAGTTTTAGGCTTGAATTGGCGAAGGTTGAATTTTGGAGAAAACTGGATGGTAGGTGAGATTTTGATCTGGGGGTCGGAACGGAATTCCGACAATTTTTGTAGCTTCGGTATGCGATTTTGTATATGTCTGCAAATTTTTAGGTCATCCGGACGTCGTTTGATCGGGTTTTGGATTGAATGTTTGTTTCAGAAGTTTTGAAGAAACTTAGGCTTGTATCCGTGTGTAAATGGTGATTTTGATATTTAGGATGGTGTTTTTATGATTTGAATAAGTTTGTATCGTGTTTTTGAATATGTTGGTGGCTTTCGTTGGGGTCCCGGGGGCCTCGGGATGAATTCGGGGGTCCAAATGGACCATTTTTGGGAAAAAGGAGAAGGCTGGTTGCTGTCATAAATGCAGCAGGAATTTTCTCTCCGCGATCGCGGGGCAGGGGACGCGATCGCGTAGGGTTAGGGGCTAGACCAATGCTATCGCAGGAGCAACAGTCGCGATCGCGTAGAGTTAACCGGTCGCGATCGCATGAGTACCTATGCGATCGCGTAGGAGAGAAGTGCGGTCCAGGGAATTTGTGATACGCGATCGCAGGAATAGCAACGCGATCGCGTAAGGCCGCTATTTTGAGCATCGCGATCGCGTGAGGCGAGTCGCGATCGCGTAAGGCAATAGGGTCTGGCAGTGAAATTAAATTGCAGAACCAGTGTAGTTGCGGGTTTCACACCCAAAACACAATTTTGAGCCCTAGAGAGAAGAAAACACGAGGAAAACACTAGGATATCATCGGGTATTCATCGGAGGTAAGATTCTTGACTCAAAAACACAATTTTATGGTAGAATTAACATCAATCTTCATGAATTTG
Source organism: Nicotiana noctiflora (assembly GCA_032618575.1). Taxonomy (NCBI): domain Eukaryota; kingdom Viridiplantae; phylum Streptophyta; class Magnoliopsida; order Solanales; family Solanaceae; genus Nicotiana; species Nicotiana noctiflora. The sequence continues at coordinate 69,693 of JASVEL010008636.1, forward strand.
GGTAGAAATTGTGAAGAATTGTGGCCTAGATATTGAAAACGGGATTTTGAGTTTTGAAAGGCCATTTGAACTCCGATTTCGATAAATTTTATATGCACAGACTCGTGGCGAGACGAGGATCGCGTTGGTACTAATTTCGGCATTTTCCGAGCAGTGGGCCCGGGGTCGGGTTTTTACCAACTTAGTTTATTTATGCGAATTTCATGTAATTTGAAATGGGTTATGATTCTTTGACCCGTATTTGATATAATTATTGTGGTTTGACCAAGGCAGCGAATTTCAAAGGAAAAGGCATCGCGGACGAGTCTACGGCCGGCTAGAGGTGAGTAGTTTGTGTATATGGTAGCCTGAGGGTTCGAAACCCCGACTTAGCACATTGTGACGCTAGTAGGGCATGGTTGCACCCCGTGGCAGGTGCGAGGATTGATTGTGACTGGGGATTGAGACTTGGTCCATCCCGGATATGAAGAATATGCTATTAGTGATGGAAAATACTGTGTTTGACATATTTGTGGGCTGTAAGTCTTGTTTGGGGCCTTGTGCCGACCTGTAGTATCCCTAGGGGATAGTATATATGTGATAACTATACTTGCTTAAATCACTGATCTCAGTCCTGGAAATTGAAATCACAGTATTGATATGCTAAGTCGCCGGTTTTGCAAAAAATTTAATAAAACTTAAAGTATTTTCATAAATTATGAGCTGGCATCTGGAAACAAGTAATTGGAGCTATTTGTGACTTATCTGATTAATTGTGGACTGAGGATGAATCGGGCTGCACGCCGCAGCGGTTATTGTGATATGAGGATCGGGCTGCACGCAGCAGCGGTATTTGCGCTTGGGCTGTAGGAGCCCCTCCGAAGTCTGTACACACCACCAGTGAGCGTCGTCGACTTTAAATGGATCGGGCTACACGCCGTAGCGGTTATGTGCATTGCATTGCATCTTTATCTGTTGAATTATTCTGTGGTAGCTGTATTGTACTGTTGATGCTAGTTCGTAGGAGATTCAGACTGTACTTTAGCTTCATATTGTGGTATTTTGTGGATTTTCTACTTTCAGCTGCTTTTATATATTTATTACTCACTGAGTACTTAGTACTCACCCCTACTCCCTGCACCTTTGTGTGCAGATTCAGGTACTCAGAAGAAGTAGATGATCACTCCAGCTTTCACACAGCCATATCGAGTTGCTGAGGTAGCTGCCGGCGTTCGCAGAACCTAGCTTCTCCTCTCTTTTCGGTTGTTATTGTATATTCAGACTTGAGTACTTCCATACAGTATTCTCTACTTTTGTTGGGTTTTGTTAGAGGCTCTAGACTTGTGACTCCAGATCTTTGGGAGTGTCAGTTATTTTCGCACTTCTCAGTATTTTATTCGTATTATTATTATTGGAGTTTCTATGACTCATATATTCTTCTTGAGTTGTCCATTTGGGACTGATATTATTGGTGATAAACATTTGTTGGTCTGGCTGGCCTAGCTTGATAGTTGGGCACCATCACGACCGGATTTGGGGTCGTGACAGTTAATAGTAACATCATAATCGTATATAAGTCCGATATATAATACATTGATAATCTGGTATTAACAGTTATATGTATTTATGCATCGGCCTACGACAACCACATAAGTCATATGGATTTAATTCACGACATATGGAAATTCACTTTTCGTAGAATAAGGTCAATATCATATGATATTGACCTTATTGGGTGAAGGCCGATGCGCTCATTTGTGTTCAATAAGCAAATTATCAATTCATTAATGTCACGACCCCAAATCCGGTCGTGATGGCGCCCAGCACACTGCTAGGCTAGCCTGACCAATCAATAACAATAACGGAGCTAGGAGCTCGCCTTATCCCATTAAAACATATCAAGTCATAAAACAACAGTGATAGATATATATATCAACAGGGAACCAAGTCCCAAAACATACCAACTCCCATAGATCGCAGGGTCAAGAGTCATGAGCCTCTACAGAGTATACAAAGTGTAAATAGCGAATATAACTGTGCACAAGTGAGGGTTGTTCCAAACAAAATATAGACAAGCTGGAGAATCAGGTCCTGCGAATGGTGGCAGCTACCTCGACTGTCCAAAAGCACTCCCGAGCCGCAATAGAATCAGCTCTGCTGTGATGTACCTGGATCTGCACACAAGGTGCAGGGAGTCAAGTGTGAGTACTTCCAACTCAGCAGTAATAAAAGTAAATAATGCTGAAGGGAAGAAAATCACGCAAGGCACTATCTCATGCTACACAATACAGAACTATCTTTTTATTCCTTTCTAGCATATGTGAGTAGATTATTTAGAAATCTCAATTTTTAGCTTCCTTCTTTCATGATAACCTACCAATACCTGGTACAATCTCAAGCAGTGCAAGTCCGCACTCAAATCAGCCACCCGGGCTTAGCACTCCTTAATAATTTCCACCAGGAGATCTGGTCAATACGGCAACTAATGCATGTGTGCCAATAATGTATGAGTGCTAAATGTTATGCCACACAGTACACGTAAACCAATGTATGTATGCCATGTAATGCATATGACCGCTACGGCGCGTAGCCCGATCCAATTTGGGTACCCATGCTCACTGTGGGGGTTCAGACTCCGGAGGGGCTCCTACAGCCCAAGCACAATTTTAATATCACACCTGCTGCGGCGCGCAGCCCGATCTATATACCACTGCGGCGTGCAGTCCGATCCATGCATATGTATGCATATGCTCACATAAATCGTCATGCCCTAACATATGGCCATCGGCCCTAATCTGTCTAACAAATAATTTAGAAAGCCCCTCGGCAACAGTATCATATTAGCTCACAACTAAAAATGTCATTAAGACCTTGTGCAAGTTTTTCATAACCTTATAAAAATGCTGAATAGCAAAATACCATTTAAAACCTTAAATTTAGATAAAAATATGCACAGTGTTATCAAGACAATGATACCAATCCCCGAAGGATTCAAATAATCGGCACGAAGCCCAAGCATGATAATTAGTCCAATTCATTTCAACAATTAGGTGTTATTATTTATTACGCGGGACGGACCAAGTCACAATCCCCAATGGTGCTCTACCCCACGCCCGTTATCCGGCGTGCAAGTCACCTCAACACGGCACTAAGATGTGCAAGTCCGGGGTTTACTAACCCTCAGGACATCATTTACAAGTATTACCCACCTCGAACCGACGAAAGCTCATGCCCGCAACGCCTTAGCTCCTCGAACTGGCATCCACGCACGTCAAAACTAGTCAAAATCAGTACAAATATATCAAAATAGGCTAATGGAACATAACCCAATCGAAAGAACTCGAAAAATATCAAAAATTACGAAATTGGCAAAACCCGAGCCCCGGGCCCACATCTCGAAAAATTTTGAAACTCATATTTCCAGAATCCTTGTCTCGCCACGAGTCCATACATATAAAATTTACCAAAATCGGAGTTCGATTGGCCTTTGAAAACCCAAATTTTCGTTTTCAATTTCTGGCCACAATCCTTCACAATTTCTACCCAAATTCATGAAGATTGATGTTAATTCTACCATATAATTATGTTTTTGAGTCAAGATACTTACCTGAGATGAATACCCGATGATTTCCCAGCGTTTTCCCGTGATTTCTTCTCTCTAGGGCTCAAAATTATGTTTTGGTTGAATGAACCCGTGAGCCCTCTATTCTGCAATTTAATTTCACTGCCAGAACATTTAACACTACGCGTTCGCGTGAGCTCCCACACTTTCGCGATGCACAGCTCCCATTTACTCTTCGCGTTCACGTTACCTATCACGCGTTCGCGATGCACTGATCAATTTTCCCTTCGCGAACGCGACAAGCCCCACGCGTGGTGCACATTTCTTCAGCAATCCGGAGATCCTTCTACGCGAACGTGACCACCATCCACGCGAACGCGATGCTACACTGTTTCCTCTTACGCGATCGCGACCAACACCATCGCGAACGAGATGCTTCCCAGATTCCTTCTACGCGAACGCGGCCCTCCTCCTCGCGAACGCGATGACCAAGATTCCCCAGCCTACGCGAATGCGGGCCTTGCCCTCGCGAACGGGAAGGCTTAGCCTTTTGCACAGTGATCGGCAATTTACACCAGATTTTGCCATGTTCAAAATGTCCGGTTGATGGTCCAAAATCATACCGAGGCCCCCGGGACCCCAACGAAAACCACCCACATACTCCAAAATATGATACGGACTTGTTCCAATCACAAAAACACCATCCTAAACATCAAAATCAACATTTTTACACGGATTCAAGCCTAAGTTTCTTCAAAACTTTCAAAACTAACATTCAATCCAAAACCCGATCAAACGACGTCCGAATGACCTGAAAATTTGCGGACATATCCAAAATTACATAACGAAGCTACAGAAATTGTCGGAATTCCATTCCGACCCCCGGATCAAAATCTCACCTACCATTCGGTTTTCGCCAAAATTCAACCTTCGCCAATTCAAGCCTAAAACTACACCGGACCTCCAAATTCAATTCCGATTGATCTCCTAAGTCATAAATGATCCCCCGAAACTAGTCGAATCATCAGAATCCGATTCCGAGCACTCTAACTCGATAGTCAACTCTAGGTTGACTTTCCATATTCAAACTTCCTTCAAATATGCTATTTGCTTCATTTTCAACCCGAATCACCCCCCAACTCACCCGATATACTCTAATACTGATATGAAAGCATAAGATATGAAAATGCAAGGTAACGGGGTGGTAATTCCCGTAACGACGGGCCGGGTCGTTACATTCTCCCAAACTTAAACAATCGCTCATCCTCGAGCGTACCCAGAGTTGTACTGGAAGCAATTCCATAGCTGAAAGACCTTACCAAGCATATATGCGGGTGATCATACGTCACCCTATCTCACATAAGTCCGAAAACACCATATAGCTGAAATTCCACAGACCATCTTAACCATAAATCACATTGCACTTTCTGAAATCATATGCCAAATGCTAATCCCATGCCTATACTCAGGATACACTTGAATCCACTGCAATAACCCATATTTACTACTCCGGGTGAGATCATATGATGTATCAACAACCCAATCACTAGAGACGATAGTCTCTAATCACAACAACTGGCACTTGTCACAATAACCAAACACTAGCAGAAAGAACCTTTCCCATTAGTCCAACACCTTCATATACTGCCCACGGCAACCGAACACACGATATATCGAATCCATCTCTCAGGTCAACCATTCGTAAATCCATTTCCCTTTTAAAACCGATACCACAATATGCTCCGGAGCCCAACCTCGATATTACCTTTCTAACAAGCTGAGATCAAATATACTCACACTCATTGTTGGCTTCAACGATCATTTCGATTATAACACACCGCACTGGTGACCTGACATCTCAAACACCGGCCTAAGCCGCGACGAGCACAACATAGGCTCCAATAGAAACGTCTGCACACACTCGAATCATGACAGCTCAAATCATGACAACTGTCTCCAGCAAAAGAGCTGCAATTCAATCCCTCTGTGCCATCATAATATAGAACTGAGATCGCGTCTCGCATTATAGAAATAGAGTACCTGAATCCTCCCCGAGAGGTCATAACATCACGTGGCCTTGCCACGATTCGTGATTCTATCCCAAACATTATTACTCCCAATCTGTTATGACTAATCGCCAATAATATGAACTTAGTGTTCTTGGGTGTTTTTTGAGTTCTTTCAATTGGATTCCTAGATCAATCCAAAATTAATTACCAATGGAGTGTGATTGCACTAATTTGTATAAAGATCAAACCTATATGAATACAGGGTTATGATGTCAATTCAATTACTATCTAATCCTACTACATGTGAATCGTAACATAAATGCATATCAAAACATTCACTTTCGTAGATAACTAAATTTTATTCATGTATTCACCTTGATTTTAAATAATAAAACCTATTGAATATGTTACCAGTAACACTTTTAATTACTAATTCAAATATTAGAATTATTAACCATAGTATAATAATTCTATTATACTATGATATACAATCACCTTCATATAACGATTATTCAATCATCGTTATATACTGTGACTCATATAATGAATATTCTTGTATATCCTAATCACCATCTGTTCATATACTTTTGTCATTGGTAATGTTAATATCAAATTTCATTCATAATTTTATATTAATAAGGATACATATACTTATAGTGTATATCGTATATACACTATAATCATCAAATATACGGTACAATTTTCATTATTGTTAGTCATAAGTATAAATGAATATCACCTAACCTAATATATTCTTATCCTTATAAAATAGATCTAATACGATTGTAGTCATAACAGATTGGGAGTAATGTATGACATTCATGATAAGAAGATCAGTATTATTGTCCTAGTAAATGCCAATTCAGCAATCATATCCCCGATAAATGTTCCCAAAGTCAAATGGAAGCTTTGGATACTAATATGATTACCTATGCATATACACGAAAGTACCCCCTCCCCCCCCCCTCCCAAAGGGACGTTAGGACACTGGAATTGTACTGGTATGTATGAACAAGCTTTGTCCCAAGGAAACTCAAGTCATTCTCAAATAAGTCACGGTAATAGAAACAACCAACAACCACGTAAAGAAATAACAAGACAAAATATAAAACTAGGGAATAATGTTAATGCGATATAATTGTCTTTATTGGACTCCTAAAATAAATACCTTAATAGTTAATAACTTATGTGGAAATTCGTGTCATGGTATTAACAATTGCATTTATCCGTATATGACTGGGTCCTATGACATTACTACAATCGTATAAGCTTATAATCACACTATTCAATAGATCATGATAGTACCCACATTTATATATCGTGGTTGTTATTTAGTAATTGACCGTCTAAATTTTGACAAATTTATCGTATATGTGGAAGGTCCTATGACTATATTCGTATATATTAAGCCAAAAAATATGTGGTTGTTCCTATGTCAACCACGTATAACATTACTCCACAATCGTATATGAATGTCAAACTTTCTCCCGCTACTTTGTATTATATAATTGGCTGGATTTTATGTCACTTTCATAGTAATGTCGCAGGGATTTTAACTCATTCATATACAAGTAAATGAATTGTATATATGTCAATACAAATTAGGATTGTATGACTAATGTCACTAGTAGAATAGTATATGAGATATATTGATTAGTATTGTCATAAACGCTGATTCAATAGATATAACTTATGTTATATAATTCAATACGTTATAATCTGAAATGGGAAACATTCCTACGACAGCCATACAGGATTTTCCACTAAAAATCGTATTCTCTATGTGAACCCGACATAGCCATTAATTTACATATTATGGTATTAGATTATAAGAGTGTTAAATGAATAAATCACATAAGTCCATATGACTAATATGATTGTAGTCATAACAGATTGGGAGTAATGTAATACGATTGTAGTAGGACGCATCGGCCTACGACAACTACATAAGTCCATTGGACTAATACTATATTTGTATAACATATTGTATATAGTTACTAAATAGTTCTATATATAATCACACATAGGCCTAATACGATCCATGCATAGTCATCGGCCTACGACAACCACATAAGTCCATTTGACTAATACGATTGTAGTCATAACAGATTGGGTGTCACGACCCCAAGCCCGGTCGTGATGGCGCCCAGCACACTGCTAGGCCAGCCGACCAATCAACAGAAACAAGGAGCTATCAGCTCACATTTAACCCCTTTTTAAGCATAAACAATGATAAAATGATAATAAAGAAATATCCAAACACCGGGATTGGACATCCCAAACCAGTACAACCTCCCAACGGAACAGGAGTCACAAGTCATGAGCCTCTACCACAATTTATAAACTGTGATAGTGTATACAACTGTGCACAAGTGTGGGATAGACAGAACAAAAATAAGGATAAACTGGAGAGTCAGGTCCTACGGATGCTGGCAGCTACCTTGACTGTCCAAAAGAAATCTCCGACACAACTATAGACTCAGATCTATTGCGATGTACCTGGATCTACACACAAGGAGCAGGGAGTAAAGTGAGTACTTCCAGACTCAGTGGTAATAAGCAGGGGTAAGACAGCGAAGGTAATATAACCCAATACAACACTAAGTAAAGCTATACACAATACCCTGCATCAGTATCAACATGAACAATATCCAAACCAGCAATATCAGCTAAGAGCATAACAGGTATAGCTAAATGCATTGCAATGCATGAATATGAACGCTACAGCTTGTAGCCCGATCCATTTGGGTACCCGTGCTCACTGTGGGGGTTCAGACTCCGGAGGGGCTCCTACAGCCCAAGCACAATATCATGATACACTGCGGCCCGCAGACCGATCCACTCCCAGTTAGCTATAATGCAATGTAGCCTTATAGGCTCAGAAATAGTAGTTGAAAACTCTTTTCATATCATTTTCAGTAGGAAACAGTATTTCAGAAATTCTAGAGTTTGGAAAACCATTTTTAACAGTAATAGCTTAGGACTTGTATCAAAATAGCATGTCAATATCATAGAAACAATAGCATCGATCCTCGCGGGATCCCAATAACTAGCTCACAGCCCAAAGATATACACAAACATCCAAGTAGGAGGTTCACCGGCTCAATAATAGCCAACAACACAGTGTAGTATCAACAGGTCGGACTAAGCTATAGTCCCCAATCACATTCGACCCCGCACTCACAGGAGAGTATGTGTCTCGCCTCAATACAGCGTCACAAAGTGATATACCGGGGTTTCGAACCCGCTGGTCATCACCCACACCCATTACTCACCTCGACTCGGCTCGAAGACTAGTCCGTAATGCCCTTGTCACGAGAATCAGCCTCCACAGGCGTAGAATCTGATCAAAATCAATAGAAATACATCAAAATAGGCCAAAGGGACATTACCCAATCGAAACAACTCGAATTACACCAAAAACCACAAAGTTGCCAAAATTCGGGTTTGGTTACGCTTCTTGAAAAATACAAAAGTTACATATTCTGATTCCTTATCTCAACACGAGTCCATACATATAAAGTTTATCAAAATCGGACTCCGTTTGCCCATTCAAATCGATGATAATCATAACCTAGGCTTAGGACTAAAATCTCCCATTAATCCTCCCATTTACAGTGAAATAATTGAAGATTCTATGATAAAATCGTGTATTTAGACCATAAAACTTACCTCCAATGTTTTCCCGATGAAATCCTCTTCAATTCCTGTTACTTAGCTCTCAAGGAACTCAAAAATGGAGGTTTTGTGTAAATGGGTCGCGGATGAAATGTTCTGAGTTTTAATATTTCTGACAGGTTTTTAACTCTATGCAATCGCAGCCTTTGGCACGCGATCGCGATGTAAAAAATTTGGGCAGCTGAATTTCCTTCTACGCGATCGCGTGAACTCAACCGCGATCGCGATGACCAACTTATCGACTCTACACGATCGCAACACTGGCTACGCGATCGCAGTGCTTCCAGACATTGCCTTACGCGATCGCAGACAAACCCTCGCGATTGCGATGCACACCAAATTCACCTTACATGATCGCATGAAGCACTTCGCGATCGCGAAGAATAAAATATCTGCACTTTTATTGCAGCAGATCAGCATAACCTTTTGTCATAAAATGGTCCGTTTGGACCCCTGGATTCATCACGAGGCCCCCGGGACCCCAACGAAAACCACCAACCTACACCAAAACAAGATACAAACTTGTTCCAATCATAAAAACACGTCCTTAAACATGGAAATCATCGAATCAAAGTGAATTCAAGCCTAAGTTTAATCTAGAACTTCTGAAACTAACATCCAATAAAAACCCGACCAAACGACGTCCGAATGACCTGCAAATTTGCAGACATATCCAAAATCAGCTAACGGAGCTACTGCAACTATCAGAATTCCATTCTGGCTCCCGGATCAAAATATCACCTACCGTTCGGATTTCGACAAAATTCAACCTTAGCCAATTCAAGCCTATTTCTATACCGGACCTCCAAATTCAATTCTAATCGCTCCCCTATGTCACAATTCACCTCCCGGAACTAACCGAATAATCCGAATTCGATTTCGAGCCCTCTAACCACATAGTCAACTCCAGGTTGACTTTTCATAAAAAAGCTTCATTTCAAAAGGCTATATGCCTCATTTTCAACCAGAATCATTCCTAACTCACCCGATAGACTCTAACACCGATATAGAAACATAAAACATATAAATGGAGGGATAACGGGATGGTAATTCCCGTGACGACGGGCCGGGTCGTCACATTGGGAGTAATGTCATATGTTCATACTATGACGCATCGGCCTACGACAACCACATAAGTCCATTTGACTAATACGATTGTAGTAATAGGACCTTCCGTTTATATATCGTATTGGGAGTAATGTCATACGTTCATACTATGACGCATCGGCCTACGACAACCACACAAGTCCATTGGACTAATACGATTTAGTCATATGAACTTCCGTTTATATATCATATTGGAAGTAATGTTATACGTTCATACTAGGATACATCGACCTACGATAACCTGTTATGACTACAAGGGAAGTAGTACCTACTTCCCTTGTAAACGTTCATACGATTGTAGGCCGATGAAGGCATTTTGTACCCAATATACTAATACTTCCTATGAATCTAACGCATTAACAGAGATTGGGAGTAACTTACACAAACTTTATACACGTAATTAGTATATGAATATGCTAATACTTATATACGAAATTCGTCTAAGTTCCGTTTGTGGTATTATCATGAATGAATATGATATGAATATATAGCAATTTATATCATATGTAATACTATGATATATTACTAAAATATTAGACGGGAATACTTAGGCAGACGGTCAATTATCTTAGTATATTTTCATTAAAAACTAGGCACAACCATGAAAATTTGATGATAATTGACCTACAATGTGTTGTCTAATTTTAAGGATAATGTGATCGTTATATACCGTGACTTATCATATTAGGTATATGAAATCATATTATTAACGGAAGTTCATACTAAAATTATGATATAGTATTGGGAGGTCATAAAATACTTACCTATACGTATATATTCCACATATACGTATATGATCGATAGTCAGTGCTTTCCCGCCAATTATAAGTATCGTCACATATCATGTCCAATAGATCACTAATCAATAATACCCATTTGACTATGACTACAATCGTATTGGAACATGGTTTTAAAATGGCCCCTCAAGCCTCAACGCATCGAGTGTACATAATAAAATTTTGTTTAATAATCATATTGAAATATTTTCCGTTTATATATCGTGGTTCCACATAAGGTCATATGTCGTAGTATGGATCTGTGTTTATGGACTTATGTGGTTGTCGTATTAGTCCTAGTAATCATAGCTATTGGTGACATTTGCCATACATGTCAACAATGAATGCAGTCTTATTCTTAATCATGTGGCATTTAGATCAAATGTTACTATATTTTTCATCATGTTTCATCAAATGTCAAATTTTTGCCACACTATTTTAATAAATGTCAAGAAATAGACTTTATTCCAACATTAGCCAACCTTAATTACTTAAACATATTAAGGTTTATACGATTGTACGTCGATAAAAACCCAAACGATTGCAGGCAAAAGCTCAACATGACTTGTAACCTGATTGGGAACATTAAACTATTACTACCATCTACCATGGACTTAGTATCGAGTTAATGAGTGATTGGCCAAGGACAACCACATAAGGTGACCTGAGGTGACCTGATATTATCACGATTGTCCTATTGCTAATCTGTATTCATATTTAGTTCATGGTTTA
>JASVEL010008637.1:0-11939 GCA_032618575.1 Nicotiana noctiflora
ATCCCATAATACACCAGTGCTCACTGAGAATGTGTGCAGACTCAGACTCCGAAGGGGCTCCTACAGCCCAAGCGCAATAATACTGCGGTGTGCAGTCCGTCCCACATGTATATTACATGTATATTACTGCGGCGTGCAGTCCGATCCAATATATATACTGTTGCGGCGTGCAGCCCGATCCAATATAGTTATACATATAATACCTCATAATGGGTCCTCGACCCTATCTCAGTCAATATAGACCCGGCCTTTCAGGCTCACTCAGCTAGAATAGGGAATTCCACCTTAGGTAGTATCTTTCAAAGTACACATCTAGTATGGCTCATATTATGCTATACAGATAGAGCTACGGCTGAGTGTATGTTTCCAACACGATATAAGGTTCACCTAGCTCTATAGGTATCCTAATGTTCTACAGATCGACACAAGGCCCCAAACATAGCTATTAGTCCAATTGTACAGTTTTAACCTCATTAATAGTCATACAACACAGTATTCTATTAGCCGAGAGGGACCAAGTCCAATTCCCTATTCACAATGTCACCACGCCCGTCACAAGACGCGTGTCTCAACTCAATATAGCACTGTGAAGTGCTAGTACGGGGTTTCAAACCCTCAGTACATTATTTACTACTACCACTCACCTGGAACCGGTGGAAGCTTCAATCTGCCTTGCGCTTGCCTCCAAATCAATCTCCTCGGATGCCAAATCTGCTTAAAATCATAGGGAATGCATCAATATATGCTAATTTCACGCAATTCATTCAAAATAACCCAAATTGTATCAAAACCCACAAAGTTGTCAAAACCCAACTTTTCGTACGCTTCTCGAAAAATTATAAAAGTTACATATTCGGAACCCTCGTCTCAATACGAGTCTAGGCATATCAAATTTACCAAATTCGGACTCCAATTGCCCACGCAAATCGGCAATTTACCAAAACCCTGGCTTAGGCTAAATTCCCCCACAATTTGATCCAATTTCTGTGAATTAAAGGAGGATTTCATCATAAAAACACGTAAAGGAACCATAAAACTCACCTCCGATGATAACCCGATGATCTCCCAGCAATATCTCGCCCAAATCGCCCAATTCGCCTCCAAGAACCGAGCCCCAAATGTTTTGCAACTTATGAAATTTTAACCCTTCTGTTATTTTTAACACAGGCCCGATTTCCGCTTCTGCGACAAAAATCCGCCTCTGCGACCAAATGGTCGCTTCTGCGAAGACACACCTAGCCGCCCAGTTCCGGTTCTGCGGCCCAGGTCTCGCTCCTGCGAGACCGCTCCTGCGAACAAGCCTCCGCACCATCGATTCTCCCAAGTCGCCCGCCTTTCCGCTTCTGCGACCAAGGACTCGCAGAAGCGAGTCCGCTCCTGCGACGAGTCATCCGCTTCTGCGGAACCTCCTGGCCAAGACCCATTTCGCCTCTGCGGTCCAAATTCTGCTTCTGCGGTCGGAAATGCTGCTGCAATTCATGACAGCAGCTCCCAAACTCCAATTTCCTCCCATTTAACCTCCCGAAACCACCCCGGGTCCCCCGGGACCCCAACGAAAACCACCAACATACTCCAAAACATGACACGGACTTGTTCCAAGCATAAAAACACCATCCTAAACATAAAAATCACCAATTACACACGGATTCAAGCCTAAGTTTCTTCAAAACTTCCGAAACCGACATTCGATCAAAAACCCGACCAAACGACCTCCGAATGACCTGAAATTTTGCAGGCATATCCAAAATCACCTAACGGAGCTACCGCAACTATCGAAATTCCATTCCGACTCCCGGATCAAAATCTCACCTACCGTTCGGTTTTCGCCAAAATTCAACCTTAGCCAATTCAAGCCTAAAACTACACTGGACCTCCAAATTCAATTCCGATCGTTCTCCTAGCTCACAAATGACCTCCCGGAACTGACCGAATCATCAAAATTCGATTCCGAGCCCTCTAACTAAATAGTCAACTCCGGGTTGACTTTCTTTATTCAAGTTTCCTTCAAAAAGGCTATATGCCTCATTTTCAATCTAATTCACTCCTAACTCCCCCGATAGACTCTAACACTGATATAAAAGCATGAAATATGTAATTACAACATAACGGGGTGGAACTTCCCGTGACGACGGGCCGGGTCGTCACAAGAATATTGACTAACTTAAAAAAAGTAATACATATTCCATTTAATATTTCAACTTGGTGAAGTTTCTTAATTAGTTACACGTATTCTGACAACGTATAACATTAATATAAGGTGAATCAAAAAATACACCTACGATTATATGTAATAATTTAACAAAACGGATACCTTATATATGTAAAGATTTAAGGAATATGACTTATGTATTTCTTAAGTATGAATTTAAGGAATTGATACCTTATATCTGCTATGATTTAAGGAATATGTATGTAAGTAAAAATATACCTGTGGTTATGAGTGTCAATTTAGGAAGTTGATACCTTATATATGTATAGATTTAAGGAGTATGAATTTTGGGTATCTATGATACAATTACTAAAATCCTACAATATATCATGCATACTTACCGGCTATTGCAGGGTTTGTGTATTTAACGATTTGGGATTCGGGAACGTCAATATAATATGCCTCCATGGGATCTATTGCAGCTTCTCCAACACCAAAGTCATCATCTTTATATATTTTACATACATAATAAGCAATTCAAAAATCAAATAAATGTAAAAATTAGAACAGTTAGCTATAAGTATCACAAAGCAAAAGAAATATAGCTCTCTAAGTTCATGATACAACTAAGATATATTAAAATATTATAAAGATAATTTGTAGTAGTTGAAACAAAAAACGGGAATATCAGTTTAATGATAACTTAAGTGGTTAGTGTATAAGTGAATGTACAAATACACTTATATCATTGTGTATAAAGATGCTAGTAATTAAGTGACATTTTCTTATAATAAGAATATAACAGTGGTCTACATTTGTCAAATAAACAGTGTAATAATACATGGTATTACTAAGACAAAGTGTAAAACAACATAGTATAATTGAAACTTATATGTTGTATAAATATTTTCTTGGTTAAAATATAATTTCTCTAAAATGAAAATCATACATATACATATGCAAACAACATAAACTATAAGACCGACGAAATGTAAAATTTATTACCACCAAGCTCATCATTCAGAGCTTCAGTCTCTTCAATATTGTTGTCAAAGCGATATGTTTCATTGTATCCACAATTCATATTTTCCTTGTCATGTAAACCATCAAAGTCACTACCGTCATACATGCCTCGTTTGTTGAGTCTCCAGATGACTTAAAACTTTTAAACCAAAACTATGAAAGAATTATTAAACAGTTTATTTGATAAATACCTCATAAGCACTGGAAATATCCATTTTCTTTGACAATGACTCAACAACGTTAACTAATTTGGAATTAGATTCCACAATGAACACATTCAGCATCTGAAGGTCCTTTTTAATCTAGTGAAACAAGAAATAATATTAAAAGTATAATTAAAAATAATAGTTTAATGGTTAAACAATTCAGATGGGCATACCGTCTGAAATTCTTCCTTTAATTCCTTTTGACTGTTGGATAGACGTTTAACCTCAGCTAACAAATCCATACAACCAGGTGCATCCCCTAAATTTGGTTTTATGTATACCTTAGGTGGCAGATGCGGAGGAGATTGGAAGTCATCATCGCCAGGTTCATGTACAAGATCATCCCTTATTGTTGCATTGTCTTCCAATTTATCGTCAAAAAACTCAAGGACATCCATACTTGATTTCTCAAGTGTAGTTGGGAAAATATTCCTCACCTTCAACTAAAAATTAATGTAGATTTACATTTTAACCAATATACAAATGTTTAATTTTTAACAACATGAAAGCAGTATAACTCAAAATTACCTTTTTGTCAGAAAGTAACTTTGTCGCTTCACTTGAAGTAGGATTGCTGATCACTTTCTAGCTAAGTATGCGAGGAATTCTATGCTGAACAAACACAGCTATTTGATCCTTAGCTTGAGAACAGCATTCATAAAACCATATTTGGAATGACAATGGAAGGCCATATAACCTAGAAATTGTTTTTGATCTCTTCCCTCGAAAAGATTTTCTCAACGAGTTATATGTATCATTAAAAACCAATTTACCCCATGGGTAATTCTCGAATTCACCGGAATCAACCAATTCAAAATGACCAATTGAGACAGGACTATCAGGAAGTGACGAAAACAAAAAAGAATGTATGAAGTACAAAACAACAATCTTTACTGCATCATGATCAGATGACCATCTCTTTCCTTCAAAACAATCGATTATAGCTTGACTATTAAGCTTCTTAATTCCTTGAAAACAACGATCAATCAAGCCACAACTTTTTTTGTCATCATAGCGTTTATGGGCTACACCAGTACATTTAAGACCGGTAACGAGTGCAAACTCACCGATACCAAAACGTATTTTACTACCATTAAAGGACAACCAAAGTTCATCTCCATTAACATGAACAACCTCCCTCAACAATAGAGAGTGAATCAAACGGGGTTGCATACCTACTATTGGCAAATCAAGGAAGTGCCCAAAATAAGTTTCTCTGAACATTGCAAATTGTTTGGAATTTAGATGTTTATTCAATGTCTGAACAATGTAAATATTACCAGTGGCACCAATCTTTAATTTCTGATGATCTTGTGGTTTGAAATAAAAATCCCAAACCTGCATTGAATAATAATATAAAAATTTTGATTTAATAAGCATATAAGTATTTCGTTTCTTAAGCGGATATATATCATCTAAAGTGTATCATTTATCTGCATTCATATGAAATGTAGGTAAAGATGTTATACCATCAAAATAATTTGATCATTCAGAGTGTAACTTATAAATGTTATAAAGCACATATAGATTATACATGAAATAATCTATATTCTTATTTCTATGATGGTGACAGAGTATGTATATTTAAATTTACATTCAAGGTATAAACTTAGAATATATAATGAAATTAGAGTGTGCTGAGAATAAAGTTACTACATAAATACTTTATACACTATGGCATATGCTCAGTTTTTAGTACTTGAAAAAGTTCTGAAAAATTCTGCTCAATTGATTTGACAGTGATTACTCTATATGGTTGTGAACAACATAGAATTACAGCCAAATAACACGCATGCTAAAGTGCGAACCTACTAGAGATAGGTTTGATAAATATAACAAATATAAAAAATATTTAATCAAATTGTAATACAAACGTACAATACCTTAAGATTCGGTGTTCGTTCTCTAGCCTCGTCAATCTTTCTCCTTTTGTTGTGCTTCGTAGAATCAGATAGTATATCCTCAAATACATATTCTACATCTTCTTCCAATTTTTTCTCCTTAAACTTTCTTATCCTTTTATGCTTCTTTGTATCCAATACAACAACATTTTCTTTTGCAACTTGATTATAATTTTTTGGAGTGAAATCTGGCACACAATCCGCCCGGCTCTCAATATTTTTCTCAAATGAACACTCTGTTCGCAACCGCCTCTGGTTCGCAATTCTTGCAGGAGTATCTTGCAACAAATCAAAAGTAGGATGAGTAAGAGGTATGATATTTTCATTAGAGTCTGATGTAGAATCAGAGTAGGTATCTCTAATAGCATTTACAGCCCATAAATTCATTTTCGAACAATGACCCAAATTGTTCATCGATTCTATCTTCAGTTATTGTTTTAACTTAGCCATTGTTGCAGATTCTATGTAAAAACAGTTGGAAAGCCTAATAGAAATAATACAAAAATAGATATACAACTCAAATATATATACAATTTCTACGGACTGTGGATTTAATTGGAGTGATTGATTGAGCAAATGGATGAAATCATGGACGAAATCTCGATGGAATATTCTTCAAAATCAAGCCAAAACGCCAAACAAATGATCTAAGTATAAGAAGATTTCAGCGAAATCTCCTTGATTTTTTGCAATGATTGAACAAAATCCCCGTAATTTTTCTGGATAACTAGGCAAAAGGCACAAAATCTCGGTGATTTATATTATGGAATGATTGTTTCCAATATTAATGTCTAATTTTGAAGAAAACTTCCATGGATTGAGAGATTGAATGAAAGAAGAGGATGTTTTATGAAGAGAGATGACAACAACAACAACAACAACAACCCAGTATATTCCCACAAAGTGAGGTCTGGGGAGGGTAATATGTAGACAGGCCTTACCTCTACCCGAGAGGGCAGAGAGGCTGTTTCCAATCGACCCTCGGCGCATGAAAAAAAGGCAAACAAAAACAAAAAACAAAAACAAAAACCACATTAGTTACTCCAGCATACACCTCATAAAAATTATCTAAACATAAGATGCATATGTACCATAAAGAAACATGCATCGGATTTGATTTAGGGAAGAGAGAGAATGTGAAATGTGGAAAGATATCCTAATTTGTGCCTTTTGTCATGTTAATTAATTATTTGGATATTTTTAAAATATGCTCTAAATGTAAAAAAATCTTCTTTTTATGTAATAAATATAGATTACTAGCATTCTTTTAAATATTTTTTTAAAAGTGACCTCCCACGTATATTTCTCCTAAAAAAACCCTAGGTCTATACATTACATTAGATATAAACTAACAAAAAAAATTGAATAAAAAGGAAGAAAATCAGGAAAGTAACGCCTGAAGCAGAAGCTGCACAGCTTCGCTGAAGTAAGGACCACCCCATCGGTCTCCTCCGGTCGTCTTCTTCGACAAGGAGCACAAAAGAACGACCCCTTCTGTCAGCCATGAGAAAGCCTTGACTCCACCACTCTTCAGCCTTTCTTTTTCTCTGAACCCAACACACACGCATAAGAACACAGTTGCAATAGCCAATCTCTTCACATCCATCAGCCGAGAAACGACTCCAAATCCGAAGCTGCTGTCATGGAGTTCGTTGGGTCTATTTTTTTATTTAGTTTGAGTTTTCGTGTCAGCGTTGGGGTCGTCATTAGTTTTTGTTCGCTTCCATTTCTGTTCTTTGTCGCTGGTGTGGAGTTCCGATCAGTGGACCTCTGTTCTTGATTTGTATTTTCATTCAAGGTTCGTCTGGTCCGCGATTTAAATTTCAAAGTAGGAACAGAAGGTAATTGGTTGATTTGATTTGGATCTTGGATTTAATATTATCGTTTCTTTGCTTAAGATGCCTTAGCAGTATTTGGTTGCTGTGTTTTGTTCTTTTGTTACTGCTGGGCTGTTTTTGCTCAATTTGTTTATGTTAAGATGGAACTTTGGTTGATTTGTGTTTCAATGATGGAACTTTGGTTGATTTGTGTTTCAATATGGAACTTTGGTTGATTTGTGTCAGCCTAACTGTGTGCATACGATGTTGCTTCCGTGAATTAGTGTATCAAGTGTTTGTGCTTTTTCCTGTGCTTAGGGATTTACGTTACTGTGACTTTGTGATTTAGCACATTTAATTCAAGACCAACCTTCCATTGGTAATTCTTAATACATGGATATTAAATGTGATTTTTACCCACCTATACCGTATAGCAAATCTTATTACCTCCCATATTTAAGGTTTGTGTTTATTACATTTAAGCATACTAACTTTTAATTTATGTATCATAATTTAAATTAAGAGTATAATTAATGCTTTATTTATTGTAGGCGTGATTTTAGGATCATATTTTTACTTTATTTTATTTACCCACCTCTATCTCCTCCCACCCCCATGATTTACCTACGGTTAATCCCCACCCCACGATTTTCCTTTAGTTTTTACCTCATTCTCGTACAATTTCTTCATACACGCCTCTCACTCACGTTCTTCTTCAATTAATCACGATTCTTCAATTTTCTTCTTCAATTGATTTCACAAAATCGTATTTCAAGTTTCATATTTTGTTTTAAGTCCCATATGATAAAAAAATCAATACTCCAAAAAAACAAATCTTCAAAAGCTACATTTGCTATTATTGTATATAAATTTTGTAGTTTTTTATCATAATTTATAGATGTTTACCTTCAAGTTCTATGTAATATTTGTATATAACTATCAGTTGAATATAAATTACACAATAAAAATAAGAAATAAATACTTCAATCGCAGCAATGTATTATCCACAATTAATTTGCAATTTGTCTATAAAATTCAACAAAAACTACAAATTAACTATATTTAACCTACATTATAAGTACAATCTGGAAACAATTTACACATGAAAGTTCTTCAAGTTAGAATTGGCCACAACTACATTTCTTATTTTTTAGACACACAATCTACCGCTTCACACAATCCAATACAGTATGTATATGATCTGTTGAAGCTCTCACCTACATTTTCAGAACAAACACAAAGAAAAAAAAT
Source organism: Nicotiana noctiflora (assembly GCA_032618575.1). Lineage (NCBI taxonomy): Eukaryota > Viridiplantae > Streptophyta > Magnoliopsida > Solanales > Solanaceae > Nicotiana > Nicotiana noctiflora. The sequence continues at coordinate 8,348 of JASVEL010008637.1, forward strand.
TACAATATTAAAAATATAGCAACTATAAAATATCTACATTTTATCTACAATTTATCTATAAATTAACTACAAACTATAAGTAAACTATAATTTGCCTACAATTTATCTACAATCTGAAAATACTGTATATTAAAATATTTTTTTCCTGCACCAAATAAAAAACTTTGTAGTCAAATTGTTGATGTATGTAGTAAATTTGTAGATAATATCATAAAACTAAAATTCTAAGCATTTTTGAACTACACAAACCTGCATTCTCATCCACCACAATGGCATCAACTTCAAAGTCTCTAAATCTGCCACAGTTATCCCAATTACCATTCGATTTCAGCATTATTGAGATTTTTGACATGATTTTGTGTAGTTGAAAGAATAAAAGACGAAGAACATATATAGTTTCTACAATTTAAGTACTGATATTGACGAACAATAATTTTGTATTCTACAATTTGTATTGCGTTGTAGAATTAGTAAAAATGATTTGATTACTGGAGCTTCAGTAGCTTGCGTTTTTTTGAAAATTATAGTTGAGTGAGAGAAGAGAGATCTTTCCGTTGAGAAAAGAGAGAATAATGCATCAATGAGATCTCCTTTCATTTTAAAATTCGTCTTTAATGTAGATAAAATCACACCCAGATCTTGTGCCTTCATTTTAGCGCGTCATTTATGGCAAAATCTATCTATTTTTTGATTGGTATATATTTTGTAGTAAAAATATGGAATATGTGGGTAAATAACAAACTATGAACATTTTTGATAATAATGTTTGCTATATCGTATAGATATGAAAAAATCACATATTAAATAGTTGTCTTTTCTGTCAAAGTACGCATATTTTGGATTGTTAGATAAGAATTAGTATGCCATCAATATTAATGTTGTCGTAGGCCCTCCCATATCCCTTTTCACAAATAGTCTTTAGATAATCCTCATTGCTAGTTGTTTTCGGCACTTAAAATAATGAACTATTGTGGTTGTGTACATGTTCGCGTAACATAATTATGATTCATTAAGAATGGGTGAGGTATGCTATATTATCAAAAATGACAAATGCATGATTGATAATAGGTGAATTTGATTATAATTATGCCCTAAATAATCACACTTTGTTATGGTATTTATGTTGTTTATGAGGACAAAATGCTTTGATTAGTATTTGTTTGTGTGTTATAGGTACATGTGATGCAATGGATGCTAAGAAGAGTATTTTGAAGTCATATGTTGATGAAAAAGCAAAGAGAAGTTCTAAGGTGAAAAGAGCTGGAAGAAGTAGTCAAAAATACGCAGCACTGTTCATCCGCGGTTCATTCGCGGTCGCAAATGAACCGCGAAAAAAGAGGCATTCTGAAGTTTGACTGTTCGCGGTTGGCTCGCGGCCGCGAACGAACCGTGGAAGCCGGCGCCCAGTTCTCCTAATTGGATTCGAATTTAGTTTTTTAAGCCCTAAAACCTCTATATAAACTCCTAGTTTGCCCCATAGAGGCATGTTGTCTTTATTTCAATACTTTTGCAAGATATTTAGTAAGAGAGAATCCTCTCAACTCCTTCTTTTTATTTTATATCAAGCATTTCTTTATGATTTCAATTATTATTCTTGTTTCTTCAAGCATGAGTAGCTAAATCCTTTTCTAAGGTTTTGATGGAACCTATTGAGTGATGAACTTATCGTTTATGTGATTACAAATTGTGACTTAGATCTCTATTTGTTCAACTTCGTTCTTGTTGTAGTTAATTGGTAGAAGTCCCAATTAGCGGTGCCTATTTAGTGTGCATAGCTTGGAAAAGAGTGCATATTTAGGTATATTGTTGAACAACACCACACCTAGGTTATTGGAGGAATCTATAACTTTAGGCGTAAAGACGGGGTTAGGAATAACGAAGTCTTGGGTGCAATCTTAAGTGAACTATTCAAATTAAAGCTAGCTAGGGTAGCTCGGGAGAGTGCATTAGTAAATTATTGTAATTGCTCGAGAGAGGGTTACGATACACATAGCGTTCATGATTGATAGAATATATTAACAATTTGTATGAGCATAACGATAAGGGATTCCATCAATAGGGGAAATCAATACCCTAGTCCTTCTCTATATAATTTTATTCCACATTCAATTCTTTCTTTTAAGCATACTTAATTATTGCAAGTAGTAGTTCGAAAATCATACACAAATATACTCTAAATTTTGGGAACTTGATTCGGAAATACTCTTAGGTTGTGAAAGTTGTGATTGATAGGTTAATTCTCTGTGTGATCGATCTTGGACTTATTAGACCAAGTTATATTGACTACGACCGTTGCTTGGACGTGAATCAATTTTGGCACTGTTGCTTGGGAATTAACGGAATTATCAATTGCCATTGACAGAACTTCAAGAATCTTGTGTATTCAGGTTCTTTCTACACTTTACATTGAATATTTTGACGGTTGTTGATTTGGGTACTCAGGTGCATGCTTAGAAAATCTACAAGGACTGGAGAACTAATTGAAGGACTCTCCGACCCCGAGCAAACTTTCCGGGCACGTAACAAAGCCATCAAACAAATTCAACAATCTCAACAACCAATCAAACTAGACTTCGACATGGGTGAGGTAAACGAACAAAACCAGCGAGCCGGACTAAACATGCAAGAGGCACAACAGGCACAGGAAGGTGCACTGTTTGACTAGGCACAACCCACAGCGGATAATTTGGCAACTGCCATCGTTGTGCCAGCAATTCAAGCTGAGTCTTTCCAGATTACTAACAACATGCTACACTTGTTGCAAAACAAGGGATTATTCTCTAGGTCTCAGGTTGAAGATCCACAGCAGCACCTCAAGAACTTCCTATCAATATGCAAGACACAAAGGCAATCGAATGTAACTCTGGAAGCTATCAGATTATTACTCTTTCCGTTCTCAGTTACAGGAGCAGCACAGATATGGCTAAACTCACTCCCAATAAACTCCATTGCAACTTGGGATGAGTTAGTCAAACAATTCCACAACAAGTTTCATCCACCTAACAAGACAGATCAACAAATTGATGAGATTGTGAGCTTCAAGCAGAAACCAATGGAAACATTACATGAAACTTGGGACAGATTCAAGGGTATGCTTGTTATGTGTCCTTACCATGGGATTGCAGAGCAGACGTTAGGCCAAAGATTCTACATGGGGCTTTCAGACAGCATGAAAAACATTGTAGATGCTTCAGCAGGTGGGGCTTTTTTGAGCAAGACTTGGAGAGAGGGACAAAATTTGCTAGACAAGATGGCTCAAAATTCCGGGTGGACAACCAGGAATGCTCCTATCACTCCAGCGGTACACTCTGTACCTCTGAATCCGTCCAGCACTATGGAGAAGAACATGGCAACTCTATTGACACAAATGAGCATCCTAACAAAGAAGGTGGAAGAATAAGGAGTCAAACAACATGTTCACATTGTAGATACTACCAATGGTGGTTTATGCACATCATGCATTAGCCAACCCATAGGTAATCCATGGGCTGCAGACCAAGAACATCATCATCAGCACGAGGATATGAACTATGTGGCTAACTATGGAGGGTAGCAACAAGGTAATCAAAATTGGGGCCAACGGGCTCCAATG